>PVKA01014614.1:0-51970 GCA_004027165.1 Ctenomys sociabilis
GGAGTGGAAAGATGCTGCAAAATCCCAATGAATGGAGGAGCGATAGAGAAAGCAGGGATGGAGAGGCAAGCGGATTAAGAAAGTGCAAACTTATTTTTTCAAGTGAAAAAGAACAACTTTCAAAAATATAACTGGATAGGGCCAGCCAAATAGCTCAAGGGATTAAAGCACCTGCTTAGGCAGATGCAGGAGCCAGGGAGTTCTATGCCAGCCTCACCCTCAGGGTGCACTGAGATGGGAATCGAGACTGGGCATGGTGGCATGTGCATGTAATCCCAGCGCTTGGGAGGCTGTAAACAGGCAGATCAGTAGGTGCTACTTACCCTAAGGGCAGGTGGCCTGGATAGAGTACAAGGAACAGAAAGAGAGTTGCTGCTGTCACTGCTTATTTCCTGCTGCTTGTTCTCTACCCTGCTGCCTTCTGCCTGCCACAAACTCTTTCTCCTTTGCAACCTCCTTCTGCCAAGCTACCCTTTCTCAGAGCCAACCAACTACAGACTGAAAGGCTTCCATGCTATGAACCATATTAACCTTTCTTCTTTTAACTTTGGGAGTTGGGAATTTTCCCTCAGCAATGAGCAAAGTAACTAAGACAACTGGTCATAAAATATATTCTATGCCCACTATTTTCTCGGCACTAAGGCCACAGATAAACAGAAAAAATCTCATTCAACAGAAGGATGGTAATCTTCAAATAACATGACTCTTCACTGTGTATTCATACTCTAGTTCTAAGCCCAGACTTATGATGAGAAAAAGTACACACACACACACACACACACACACACACACACACACACACAAATACACACTTGCAAAGTGTCCTGTAGCATCAAGATTAAGGGACAGCAATGGGAAAACTCGTTCTCAAGGATGTTTTAATTGCCTTGCATTTGTTTTTATCTTCTGTTGCATGTTTTCTGATGGTGGTTATGATTTTATTTTGAAATCATGATCTACTACTGCAGCACTATAATTACGTCAATATAGCATTATAAGTGAAGGTTAGCACCAGAAATAGCACAGCAGTGAGGGGTGCAGTTTGTCTTTGTGGGTGCAAATGTGTGGGTTCAAGTTTATAAGCACTCCCATGTGCACGGCATTTAAAAATTATGTGCTAATCCAAGCAAGAAGGGTTGTTAGGCAATAGAACAAAACCCTCAGCCCTGTTTTCAACTGAAGCTAGGAAGGAAAGAAAAGGTAGAAAATAATGTGGAGAAATCTGGGCTTACATTGCATTCAGTTGGCCCACAGTTACTGGAACCAAGGGCTCTGCTTGGGGCAGGAATTCATCTGGGGAGGCCAGCCCTCCGGGGCGCTCTTTAGCATCACAGGACCTCGGGCACTGTCTCCGCACTTCCCTCCCCTCCTTTCTCTCCCTCTTGTCCACAAGGCACCACTCCAGAAGCCTCAGCCAACAGCAATGGGAATTAATAAGTAATCCAGCTCCTTCTGCTCTCAGAGAAAAGTTTCACAGACTGTGTAGCAGCTATAAGAAGCATTAAATTGTTTGAAACTTCTGAAGAAAATGGAGAATGATCCTCCACTCTCCAACATGGACCCACAAAGTGCCTCACTTCAGATGAATAAGGCAAGTCTGGTGCTATGGGGCTCCGAAGGCAAGGTCATGAAAAGACTAGTTCTCCTTGGGGTGACTTTTTTTGAGGGAAAGCCAGTCACCATGTAATGAGCACACTCATGTGTAAATCTATGGAGAAGTCTGCACAGGGAGGAACTGAGCTCTTCTGCATCACCAATAACGAGCACCAATTCAAACAGGTATGCGGCTGAACCACCAGAAGAAGGACCCTCCTCTCCCACTCAGGTCTTCAGATGACTGCAGAGTTGACTGACGTCTTAAATAGTCGTTGCTCTATAAGAAATTCTGCAGTCTTTCATTCAGAGAAGCTACTCCCAAACTCCAGACATGTAGAAAATGTGCATATAGTAAGCCGCTTAATTTAACTTTGGGATAACTTGTTACACACCAGGAAATAACTAATATAAAGTCCCATCAATGCTGTCTACCAGCTGCCTATAGCTATACCTAGTTCATCAACTCGCTTACTATGTAAGCTTTTTTACATCACCTCCGAATGAAGGGACCATACCCAAAATTCTTGTCCCAGAGTTTTCTTTTGGACTCTAGGACATGCCACGTAAGCTAGATATTATTATTATCCCCATTTTAGAGATTTAGAAAAAATAGACACATAGGTGAGAGTCACACAGTAAGTAATGATGAAATAACGTTTTCTAAAACTTAAACCCACTACTTTCTCATTCAGGACAGTGACCGCTGTCCTCCACCCATACCCATATCCTTTACAAATCTAACAGTCTTCTCTTCACTCCCTGGAACAAATCAGTTAATGTGCTCATTCTTCTGTGAGCCTGAACACTCACTCTCCACAACATTTAGTCTCTCCAAGCTCAGTAACGAAAACAGGAACTTCAGTCGATTAAATCAAAGTGCCTTTGGTTTTCTTAATGATACCTGTACACAGCAGGAGGGAGTAGTTAGCAAATTAATAGATTAACCTTTTGTTGACATTAATGCTAAGGCTCTGTGTGTCTCCCCTGTGTTTTATGTCTAGACTACATGTCGTGGTCTGAAACTGCTGACCATGTGGCCTGTAATAATTTATGGAAGTTATAAGCGCATGGTCATGCTGCGTGGGCAAGAAATGACGAAGATGAGGCTCCTTTCTGCTGCACTTTCCGTTAGGACCAAATAAAATGAACAGCCAATTCATCCGTCAGATATTTAATCATAATAATTATCATGCTATGTGGTAATTACGCATAAATAACTCTTGCTAGCCCCATTTTATACATCAAATAACAATTTGGGGGGGGGGGTTGCTGATGGTTGTAGAGTATTCATCCCTGCTCAGTGTTAGAGAGTTGATTTCCTGAGTCAGAGTGTTAAAGCACCCATAAGGTCTCTGAAACCAAAGAAGTCATTCACGCTGTGTGAGCTCAGTCAGACAGCCCTTCTGGGCCTTTTCTATAAAATCTAAATGAGTGCTTTTACCACAGGGTTGCTATGAAATCAGGCAGGAAATAAATGCATAGTGTTCATGTGTGGTAGGGGTTCGGTAAAAGTCTCTTGTCCCCTTTATCAAGCTGTCTCTTATATTATTCCTTCCACATACATCAGTAAGAAAGGATCTTGGTCATCTCCTCAAAATTTAGGATTTCCTGTGCTGGATCTCAATCCCAACCACACCCAACTTTACCCTCTAAGTTTTATTGTCTTGTGCTAAAATCCCAAGCTTATTCAAATATTGAAAAAAATTGTCAGCAGATCCATAAAAATTTATGCAAAGCTTCTTTGGAATATAATGTTGCAAGTGCGTATGCAAGTAGGAAGAATCTGATTTAAAGTGCCTCTGGAAGTAGGAGTGGGGACACTTTAGCTGACGGAGTTCTAGCTGTAGATAAATGATGAGGGAATTTGATTGGATTGGGATGGTTCTGGTCTTCAGAATGGGCTAATGAGTTGTTGTGACTTCAAGTCACATCCAGCAGGACATGAGCCATAGCTGGAAATAATTTAGTGAATATATACGGATAGAAAGTGAACACAAAAACGCTTTACATCCTCCTGGCTGTATGATTCTCAGATCTTTGGCAGGTACTGTGAAGGTGAAGAGTTCTCTCTGTGTGAAGAGAACATTTGTGAATGTTCTATCCAATGATAAACCCAAACACTCACAATAATAACAGCAATAATAACCACATCTACTTATTAGAAGCCTAACATTACTTGCATACAAGGTTGACAAATAAGGCCCTTGTCTTACCTCATTTAGTTTTCCTGATTATTACCTCTATATTGCTGAAGAGCAAAATGAGACTCAGAGAGTTTAGACATCTCACCCATCAAATCTATCAACAGTAGGCAAAAGAATCATATCTAGTATTTTAATCCCAGATTCCTTCCTCTTATAAGATTCCTCCTATTAAAAAATAATTAGCTGGGTTGAAGAATAAATAGAAACCAATTTGTCATTTCTCAGACCAGTGTTTCTTGCTCTTTATTTCTTTTTAGTCATGTAGCCACACATCTTCATCATATTAGATGCTACAGAAATAATTTTTAAACAGTACCTTAATAATTTTGAGAAAAACAAATTGCTGTGAATAGACTATTTCACATTATTGAGGTTCACTGCACTCAGTCCATTATAAATGGTCCAAAGACAAAAGACATAAACTCTTGGAGACTTGGTAGAAGGAAACTTCTTCAAATAGTGCCTGTAATTTCCACAGAAGGAGGTATTCCAGATTTTACCACAAAAGAGCACAATTTTAATTGGTCAACTGTGAAACAAACTGATAGATTTTTTTTTTAGGTTTCCACTACAACACTTGCTCACAAATAGCATATTTATATTTGAAGATTTCAACCTCACTAGACAAGAATAACTTTCAAATGTAATAGATACAAATACCACTTTCAAAATAATAAATAAGGTAAGAAGCACAAAAGACACAAATGGAGCCTGCTACTCTGGCAGGGGTGGGGTCACTGCCCTGGAGCCCAAGTAGAACAGCAGTCCTCAATTCTGAATGGACACTAGCATCCCCTGGGGCTTTAGAAACTCTCAACACTCAGTGTCCAATAATCAATAATTAGTTGTTCTCAATTAACTAGGAAACTCTGATAGAATATGTCCAGGAATCATTATTTTTTAAAAGTTCTGATGATATTCCATTCTGTCACTTTCTTTTGAATAAATTTATAAATATGTTTTTGGGAATTTTTTAGTTTAAGGATTAAAAAATAAGAATAAAAAAATAAGAGTTTCAACACAGGCTCATAGGAGAATAACAATAAGTAATGTGTTGCATATTGTTATCTTCATTGTTTTTACTCAGAATGCAAGATACAGGCATAAAATATCCAAACAACATTAGCTCAAACCTTTCTTTTCAATGAACTAAGAGAAAACAGCTGTATGATTATCTTAACTATCATATATATTTTTTTCTCTTCCTTCCTTTCCCTTTTCCCATCACAATTTCTCTTCTCTTTAGTTTTTGAATATTTTTATCTCAATTATATATATCATATCTTTTTAATTTGTTTTGTTTTCACATTAATAAGACAATGCAATGTTTACACAAGTGGGTCTGATATATTTCACTTAAATCTATGGTCTTGAGTAGCATCTATTTACCTATAAAAGTTTCTAGGTTCTCTCTCTCTCTCTCTCTCTCTCTCTCTCTCTCTCTCTCTCTCTCTCTCTCTCTCTCTTACTGGGATCAAACTTGGGACCTTGCATGCACTTTCCAAGCATGTGCTTATGCCACCGAGCTATATCCCCTGTGGTTAAGCAGTACTCTGTTATACATATATTCCATTTCTTGGTTGATGGTCATTTGGGTTGTTTCCAAGATTTAACTATTACAAATTATACTGTTACACACATAGGTGCACATATATCACTGTAGTAAGATGTTTTTAATTCTACTGGAAAATATACCCAGAAGAAGAGTAGCTGAGTTGCATGGGATCTCCAATCATAGATTTTTGAGGACTCTCCACACTCATTTCCACAGTGGTTATGCCAGTCTACAATCCCAGCGACAGCAGAGATCTGCTCCAATGGTCCTCAGGTCTGTTTTGTTTTGCCAATACAATGCTGAGTTTATCACAATAACTTCGTAGTGCAATTTCAGGTCAGGGATTGGCTTCATTTCCCAGAATTTCTTTTAATATTCTAGCTCTCCTCCAGTTCCAGATGAGTTTTAGAAATGTTTTTGCTAGTTCTGTGAGATACACTAATGGAATTTTGATTAGAATTATGTTAAATTCATTTAATAGTTTTGGAGTAGCACCATTTACAATATGTTGGTTCTTCCCACCCATGAGTGAAGAATACCTTCTCATTTTTTGACATCCCTTCTATCTCTTTTTTCAACGTAGGGTAATTTTCACTGTATAGATCTTTTATTTTCATTGTAAGATTGATTGATAAGTATTTAATTTTTTGGATGTTACTGTGAAAGGTATGGTTTCCCTAAGTTCTCTCTCCTTGTGTTTGTTGTTTGCATACAGGAATGATATTGACTTTTGAGCGTTGACTTAGTATCCAGCTGTGCTACTGAATTCAATTATTAAATTTACAAGCCTTTTGGTGGAGTGTTTGGGGTCTTCCTTGTACACTATGATGTCATCTGTGAATAATGGATTAGTTAACTCTTTTCCAATCATCATTCTTTCATTTTTCTCTTGTCTAATTCCTCTGGTTATGTTTGTTTCCAGAATTATATTGAAACAGAGTGGAGATAGTGGATATCCTTGACTTGTTTCTCATTTTAGATTGAATTCTTTCAGTTTTTGTCCATTTAGGATGATGTTGGCTGTTGGTTTGTCATAGATAGCTTTTGTCAGATTGAAGTAAAGACCATATATTATAATTTTCTGTAGCATTTTATCATGAATGAGTGGTAGAAAAGAAAGCTTTTTTCTTCTGAGATGACCTTGTGATTTTTGGTTTTGGCTCTGTTGATATGGTGGCGCATGCCTGTAATCTCAGCACTGGGAGGCTGAGGCAGGAGGATTGTTGTGAGTTCGAGACCAGCCTGAGCTACAAAGTGAGCTTAAGGCCAGCCTGAACTGCATAGTGAGACCCTGTCTCAAAAAAGACAAAATAAAATAAAATAAAATAAAATAAAATAAAATAAAATAAAATAAAATATAGTGTATTATGTTTATTGATTTGCATATGTAGAACCATTCTTGAACTCATGAGATGAATTTCTCTTGGTCATGGTGTATAATCTTGATGATTTCCTTTATTCTATTTGCCAGTATATTATCAAGAATTTTTGTGTCTATGTTTATTAGGGCAATTAGCTTGTGGGTTTTGATTTTTTTTGCATTCTTCTCCAGGTTTGGTAACAGGGAAATACTTGCTTCTAAGAATGATTTTGGAAGTATTGCTCTGCTTTCAAACCTTAAAGAGTTTCAGCATTAGTAGGATATTAATTCTTCTCTAAATTTCTTGTGGATTTCATCAGCAAATCTCTCATGACTTGGGCTTTTTTGTTAGTAAATTTTTAATTATACTTTCCGTTTCATTAGCTGATATTAGGTTACTTAGAACTTTTATATTTTCTTTTGTCAACTTGATTGTACCTAAGAATCTGTCTATTTCTTGTGTGCTTTTCGTCTCTTTAAATTATAATTTCTCATAGCAGGTATTAATGATCCTCTGGATCTTTGTAGGAACTGTTGTGATTTCCCCTTTCTTACTCCTAACTGCTTCAATTTGTGGAGTTTTTCTCTTTTTGATGAGGTTAACTAATGGTTTTCCAATTGTGTTTATTCTTTCAAAGAAGCAACTTTTGATTCATTGATTCTTTGTATTGTTTTCTTAGTCTCAATAATTTTGCTTCCTGCTCTTATCATTATAATTTCCTCCTTTGTATGAGCTTTGGGTTTGATTTTTTTGTAGATGTTTGAGTTCAACATTAGGTTGTTTACTTTACCTCATTCTGTTTTCCTGATGTGAGAGTTCATTAATAAATTTCCCTCATAGGACTGTTTCCATTGCATCCCATAAGTTCTAGTATGTTGTATCTGCATTATTGTTTAATTATATATACTTTTTAATTTCATCTTTAATTTCCTCTGTGACCAATCAGTTGTTTTGAATGGTGTCATTTAATTGCCATGTGTTTATGTAGTTTTGTGACTTCTGTTGTTGATTTCCAATTTCATTCTCCTCTGGTCAGATGATTTCAGCCCTTCAATATTTACTTAAACATGTTCTGCATGACAGACTGAAAGAATAAATGAGTTCTAAGATATATAATAGATATTGTAAAATGAAAAAACTTATGCAAAAAGAGAAAGGAAATAGGATGGTTGAAAATGGAAAGGATAGTAAGGCAAAGAGAAAAAAATGCAAGTCAGTTGTACTATTAGTGTCTTATTGTTCATTAAAAAGGAAGGTTTGTGCTACTATCAATTGGAGACATATGTAGGTTCATGTCTTGTACCCTGAGCAACTACTTTAAAGATAACAATATGTAGTGTATTAATGATTGTTATTCCCCTTTGTTATGAAATTTTGTTTTACCTTTTCTCCAAATTTTTAAAAGATAATTAAACATGTTTTATAAGCTAACATGTGGTATATTTTGGAGAAAGACCAATAGGCAGCTGAGAAAAATGTGTATTCTGATGTGTTGGGGTGGAGCACTCTGCAGACCTCTTCCAAGTCCATTTGTTTTCAGGCTTCCTATAATTCTGATATTTATTTTTTCATTTTTGTTTTGGCCAGTTAATCCACCTATTTATGGAGTATTAAGATCCCCACCATAATTGTGTTAGTGCTTATTTTTCATTTCTGTAAATATTTGTTTCATGGAGTTCAGTGAACCTGTGCTTAGTGTACATATTTTTCATTATCTCTTCTTGGAGTTTTCCCTTAATAAGTATGTAGTGACCTTCTCTCTCTTTTGATCAGTTTTGGTTTAAAGTTTACATTGCAAATAGAATAGCTGTCTCTGCTGTTTTTCTGTGTTCCTGTGGCATGGAGAATTTTCAATTCTTTGTCTTTTAGTTTATGAATTTGGGGGGAGGGTGTTAAATGTGTTTTCATTAGTGAAGCACATTGTTGGATCATGTTTATTAATCCATTCTGCCAGTCTGCTTCTTTTGAGAAAGAGAGAAAGAAAGTGAGTTGAGCCTATTTACAATGATTAATATAAAAGATATGTTTTAGCTATCTTTTTCATGTTATTTTACAGTTGTTGATTCTTAGACTTTCTCCTCTGTTTAATTGCTTTCCCAGCCTGCTGGCCGCTTCTTTCTATTGGTATGTATGTTTGTGCTCTCTCCCTCTCTCTCTCTCTCTCTCTCTCTCTCTCTCTCTCTCTCTCTCTCTCTCTCTCTTTTTACCAGAGATCATACTCAGAACCTTGCACTTACAGGCAAGGGTTTATGCCACTGAGCTATATCCCTGGCCCCATTGTCTCAAATGTTATAGAATCTCTTTCTAATATATCCTTTAGAGCATTATGAGGAGCTGTTTTTCTGGTCATACACTTCTTCAGTTACTCTTTGTTGTGAAAGTATTTCTTCACTGTGTTATTTCTTCATTGATTCTGAAAGATAGTTTTGTGGGCTACATCAGTCTGAGGGTTTGATTTCTCTTAGAGTTTGAAACACATCACTCCAAGCTCTCCTTGATTTGATAGTTTGTGCTGAGAAGTCTCCTGTGATTCTGTTGTTTTCCTGTACAAGTGATCCATTTCCTTTCTCTACAACTTTAAATATTTTGTTCTTGTGCTGAATATTGATTATTATGTTCCGTGGTGTAGATTTATTTTGGTAGTATGTATTTGGAATTCTGTATGCTTCATTTATTTGCATATAAAATTGTTTATCCATGTTTGGGAAGTTTTCTGACATTATTTGTGTGAAAAGTGTTTTGTGTCTTTTGCACTGTTTTGTCTTTTTCACTAAATTCAGTCAATCTTATGTTGTTCCTCTTTGCTTCATCTTGTACCTGCTGGATTGATATTTTTATGATCTCTTGCTATTTTCAAGATATCTCTCTTTTCATGGTCACTAGCTGCAACCTTGTCGTCTAGATCTGATATTCCATGTTTGTTTTCATTCACTGGGTTGCATACACTTTCAGTGGAGTTTCTGATCTCCTAATCTCCTGGATTGCTGTTTCTGTTTCATGGATTTCATTTCTATTCTATGCTGGCATTCGTGTTTTCCATTGTTTTCCTGAGCTCTTCTCCTAATTTATGTGTCTATTTTTTTTAATCTTGTATTTATTTGGTACAGGGTCTCATTACACAGCTCAGACTCATAGTGATCTTCCTATCTCAACCTCCCTAGCACTGGGAATACAATGCCTGTTTTCAGTGGCTGAAAGGGCCAGCACAGCATTCAGTACCGGGGATCAAATCTCGGTCTTTGCATTGACAGGCAGGTATTTAGATCACTGAGCTATTTCCTCAGCCCTGTGTCTATTTTATTTTTTAACAATAGGTTGACTTATTGTTATATAATTTAAACTTGTGTATATATGTGACAATATTTCCAGCATCCTATGTTGACCTTATTCATATTCTATAAATTATTGTTCCTATGTCTATATTAATGTCATTCATTTTTATCATTTTGCTTACAGCTTAGAGATTAATTTTTCTATAGCCTCTTCCCTTCATTTGTTTGTTTGTTACTTCTGTAGCTATCATTTCAGAAAGTTCTTGTAGTTGGCTTCTGATTTCCTCTATCTTAATGAGCTTTGGACTTGTTCTGGGTGGGCTGAGGGTCTGGGATTGCATTTTGCTTTTTGTGTTTTATCATTTTGTATTTTCTATTTTTTGTATTATTTTGTTTTCTGTGTTGATGCTTACAGATTTTTTAAAGTAGATTGTTTATCTCTAGTATTGTGACTTCTCTAGAAAATGGCCATTTCTCAGGGATATCTAGCTGTAAATTGCTTTTGGTCTTTGTGTTTAACTGAACAACCTATTTTCCCAATGTGTTGAGGATAAAAAGTTGTTATCTATTTGGTTCAGCATCCAATCCTTTGGTACTAGATTCTGGTGATAGTAATGACTCATACAGGTCTGGGGAGATAGCTCAGTAGAATAAGCACCTGCCTAGCAAGTACAGAGTCCTGAGTTCAATCCCTGGTATGGCAAAAAAAGAGAACCATGCAGTCACAATATTATTATACAAATGTGTCAAAAACCAATTATAGCAAGTATGATATCCTGAATAAAGTAGTACAGTTAGCAATAACAATAGTCTTGAGTGTAGCCTGGCTGTTGAAAAACTGTGGTAACTATTAGCCTGATACTTACAAGAGTAAATTTCACAGTTATATAACAGAATCCAGTTCCAGACACCTGTGTGCAATGGTTTTCTCATTAGTAATTTTATCATTGTGAGGGGGAGGATTAAGAGGGAGAGGGGAAAGATGGATGAATGTGTTCCAGTATCATAGAAACAAGGATGCAGGGCATTGGATAATCAATCACCCAAGTGTTGGGAAACTGGAAGACAAAAGAGGGAAAGAATAGAAGTAGAGGAGTATTGAAATGAACTGAGCAGAGAAGAGAAAACTTTTATTCACATGAAAATATCATAAAATTAAGCAAAATAGTTGGCAAAAGAGAAGACAAGTAGTTGAAAAAAAAGGAAGGTAATAAATCTATGTCATTAAATAAAAAGAAAGAATAAAAAGCAAACAAAAAAAAATCCCTAAAAAATAAAAAGACCAATTTTTTAAATGTATTTAGTACATGGTCTACAGGGTCTCACTACACAGATTGGATTGATCCTTCCTGTTTTGCAACCTCCAAACCACTGGGATTACAAGTGTGCACCACCACACACAGTCTCAGTTGGCATCTCTGGGGGCCCAGGGGCGGGGCAAGTACAGCAGGTTGGGGATTGAACCCTGGTCCCGATGTCTGCCTAAGCAGGCACTTTCATCTGCTGAGCTATCTGGCCAGCCCACCCTCAACCCCCAAAAATAAAAACCCACAAATTAAACTGAAAAAAGACCTCAAGTAGACAGAGAAAGGAAAACCCAGTCAAACAAATATAGAAAAACAAACAAAGTAAAATTCCTCAGGTACTCACAGTTCTGTGGTAACTCCATATCTGATCTCAGAAATGTTTTTCAGTGGAGTTTGTGTTGGGTATAGAACTGATCTTGGCCCCTAGATGTGTGGACAGGGGTTGGCATTCTATTGTTGGAGTTCTCTCCAGCCCTTTGAGATGATAGATAGACAGACAGATAGATAGATAGATAGATAGATAGATAGATAGATAGATAGATAGATAGATAGATAGATAGACAGACAGATAGAGATAGAGTTGGAGATGATAGAGATAGTGATGATAGAGATAGAGAGAGAAAGAGACAGAGACAGAAACAGAAACAGAGACAGAGAGTTTTTTTAAAGGAAAGCATGGTGGCCCCACCTTCCTCTTCTATTACTCTGGTCTATGGGCTGATTCATCTAACTTAGCAACCACAGGTGTGTGTCCACACACAGGCCTTGAGGGCGGTCCGTGCCTGGTGTAGCCCGGCTACACAAGGGTGACCCCATGGCTTGCAGGCTTGCCATGGTGAGTTGCTGGGAATCACTGGATGGGGTGGTTCGGGTTACTCGCTTGGGTGCCTCCAGAGGCGACTGTTATTGGTGCCTTGATGCCTCACTGGGTCTGCTGGCTGGGGTGGTCCCTCTGCAGCTTTTTTTTTTTTTTTTTGGTAAAGGGGGAACCAGACGTTGAACTCAGAACCTTGCACTTGCCAGGGAGGTGTTTATTCCACCGAACCATCTCCCCAGCCCACCTCTGCTGCTTTCTAAAACCTGGATAATAATATTAGCATAAAACTTTTCTTTTGTAAGAACTAAGAAATACTAGCAGTATATCTTAATATTACATGCCCATATCATGTACTCTGAACAACTATGATGAATATGACAATGTATTACTATTATTTTATTACTAACCTATATTGAAAATCTATTTAATGTTATTTTTTTCTCTTTAAAATAAAAACAAAAGGTGCTAGAAATAACATTAAAATAAATTATTTTAAAAAACAAAAGTTGGATGAAACTTAAAAAATTAAGCCAAGTTAAAAACAAATCCAAAAAAAATGAACTATAGGCCAATCTCCCTCATGAACCTGTATGCAAAAATCTTCAATAAAATCCTAGCAAATAGAATACTACTAATCATTAAGAAGATTAATACACCATGACCAGGTAGGATTCATCCCAGGGATGTATGTATGATTCAATATACACAAATCTATAAATGTAATATGCAATATCAATAGAGCCAAATCTAAAAACCACATGATCATCTCAATTGATTCAGAAAAGGCTTTTGACAAGTCCAGTGCTCATTCATGTTCAAAGTCCTACAGAAAATTGGAATAGATGGCCTCTACTTCAACCTGATAGAACCCATCTATGACAATGCAATGGCTAGCATGATTGTAAATGGGAAAAAACTGAAATCTTTTACTCTTGGATCTGGTGTAAAACGATGTCTTCTATCATTCCTATTCAATATAGTTCTGGGATCATTCGCTACAGTCATTAGACAAGAGAGAAAAATAAAAGGAATAAGAATAGGTAAAAAAAAAAGGTTAAACTATCATTATTTGCAAATGACATGATACTTTACTTGGAAGAGCCAAAAAACTCCACCAAGAAGCTACAAGATTGATCTACAAATTCAGTAGCATAGCAAGGTACAAAGTCAATACCCAAAAGTCAATAGCATTCCTCTACACAGAGAACAAACACACTGAGAGGGAAATTGGAGAAACAATACCTCTTACAATGTCACCATGGGAATTGCAATACCTTGGAATTAATTAATCTAACTAAAGAATTCAGATTTTTTTTTTCAGAACTGGGGATTGAACTCAGTCCTTGTGCTTGCCAGGCAAACGCTTGTTCTACTGAGCTATCTCCCTGGCCTCTCAAAGATCTTTTCATGGAAAATTACAGTATTCTGAAAAAAGGATATTTTTGAGGATTTCAGAAAATGGAAAGATTTCCTGCTCCTGGATAGGAAGAAACAACATCGTGAAGATGGCCACACTCCCAAAATTGCTGTACAGATTTAATGCAATCCCTACCAAATTACCAACAACATAGCTCACAGACCTAGAGAAATTGTTCCTAAAATTTGTTTGGAACCAGAAAAGACCTAGAATAGCAAAGGCAATCCTGGTCCACAAAGACAAGGCAGGAGACATTATAATTTCTGAATTGAAATTATACTACAAAGCTACCTATGATAAAGCCAGCATGATACTGGCAACAAAATAGGCCTGTGGATCAATGGATAATACCTGTTCCATGTCATATCTAGAAGAGATGCAGAAGCCTCTACAAAAACACTTAGCCATCTGATCTTTGACAAAGGGGCCAAACATGATTACTGGAAGAAAGTTAGCCTCTTTAACAAATAGCACTGGAAAAATTGGCTCTCTACACGTTGAAAACTAAAACTTGGCCCAGGTCTATCCCCATGTGCTAAGCTAAAGTAAAAATGTATTAAAGATCTAAACATTAAAGCAGAAACACTTAGTCTCCTGGAAGAGAAAGTAGGAGGAACTCTTGAAAACATAGGGATAGGCAAAGAGTTCATGAACAAAAATCAAATCACATGGGTAATATTTCAAAAAAATAGCAACTTCGATCTCCTCTTATTGAGAAGTTTTTGTACGACAAAAGATATTACCAACAAAATGAAAAGACAACCCACAAGTTTCAAAAAAAAATCTTAACTACTAAGCATTCAGACAAAGATCTGCTCTCTAGAATTCATAAGGAACTAAAAAAAAAATTATGGCCCTCAAATTTAAAGACCCAATCCAGAAATGGGTATCTCAGATGAACACACACTTCTCAGAGGACAAAATTAAAGAAGTGAATAAAGATATGAAAAAATGCTCTTCATCACTAGCCATCCATGAAATGCAAATTGAAACAACACTGACATAGCATCGCACCCCAGAAAGAATAGCTATCTTAAAAAAAGTCAACCAACAACAAATGTTGGAGATGCTCTGGGGAAAAGGGAAACCTTCTCCACTGCTGGTGGGAATGTAGACTGGTGCAACCATTATGAAAATCAGTGTGGAGACTCCTTAAAAAAGTAGGACTAGAAATCCCACTCAAACCAGATGTCCCCTACTGGGAATTTTCTCAGAGGAACTAAAATTGCCTTATCATAGTGATATATGTGCACCTATGTTTATAGCAGCACAATTTGTGATAGCCAAATCTTGGAAACTACCAAGATGCCCACCAGCTGCGGAATGGATGAAAAAGATGCAGTATTTTTAAGCAGCTATAAAGAATGATAACTCAAAGCCCATATATATATATATATATATATATATATATATATATATATATATATATATATATATATATATATATGCATGCCACTTGAATATATACTCTTAAGTAAAATAAACCAGGCCCACATGTGTAAATATTGTATAGTCTCCCTAGTATAAGAACTCACAGGAAGAAATAAAAATAGAAAGGCATAATAACACAATTAAAAGGAAAGTGAGAACTTGAGGAATAGACAATGAAGAGAGGGCAAGGAGAAAAGCTAGGAAACATGATAGGGGCAAAGCCATATATTTATATGCACAAGATTGTTAAGGCAATAGTCCTGAGAATCTCCATCAGGCTTTTGAAACTAGTGGTTAATTGGTAGGATTCTCACCCTGACTAACCATATATGCTGATACTTGTGAATTAAGCAACTGCACTGAAGATAGCAATATCTAATACTAGGGTCATGCTTGTAATGCCTGTCATTCTGGTTTTCTAAATACATACTGCTTGTCATGTCATACCAATTACTGCCATACTGTTTCTCAAATAAATGTTTGCTTGTTTGTTGTTGTTTTTTTTTTTAAGTTAATAAATGGAAACCAAGGGCAAGAGAAAAAATGTCACAGGATAGTCCTGCTATAATGCTATATATGGTTACACTTCTAAATTTCTGTGTAAAAATATGTAAGTTTTGTTCCTATTTTTAAATTTTTTTTATATTTTAGATTTTTTTATTCTTCATATTCTGTAAGGACTTAAAGTTTAACACATCAATACTTGATGGAAAATACCTGCTCCATCACATATCTAAGACATTTGATATTCAGACAGATAGTGAGGGTAAGTTCAGTTGCCTACATTGTAGGGTAATAATAATAAGCTTCTCTTCTGGAAGATTAACAACTTAAGTTGGTAGACAAAAAATTAGAAAAAATGAAGGGCTACAAGGACAGCCAACATTTTGGCCCTAGCCTTTCAAAGTCAATGAAGACTCAGGACATAGAAGAACCTATACTATAATATCATATAACTCAGTTGTGTCCCAGATTTTGTGATAAGGAGATTATGGAGCCACAGAAGAAAGTGATTGATGATGTAGAGTGTGCCTAATGAGAGTCACATGGAGAGAAAACATTCTATCAGGCTTTCACAAAGTGCAAATCGGTCAGTCAATGGTCATGACTTATCCACATGGCTGACACTGACAAAGGACCTACAAACTTCAGTACAGGGTATCAGGATAAATCCTGAGGGGATTTGACTGACCTTGTCAGATACTAAATTACATTTCTTGTTATATAGGTCTTGCTTTATCTTGTTCTTAACCATCCAGCAGAAAAGTATAAAAACAAAGTATAAAAATAAAGCCATATTCATATGCTGAGCTATAAAAGGCTCAAGTTAACAACTTCTGACATTGCCAGTCCTATGGACAACCCACTACTATTATGGACTACTGGACTATATTGGATTATTTTACTGAATTTATGCACTACAATATTTAAGTGGTAATGGAATACCCACCTGTGACAAAACTAAACAAAAAAATGGGGATACAAATGAAGGACTATTTTGTATATGTATATTCAAAATAGAATAGATATGCAGCTATTTTCTCTTAATTCAATGAATAGAAAGGTGTTTTTTTGTTTGTTTGTTTGTTTGTTTGTTTGTTTTGTTTTGTTTTGTTTTGCAGAATCAGGGATTGAACTCAGGCCCTTGCGCTTGCCAGGCAAGTGCTTATTCTACTGAGATAGCTCCCTGGCCCCAATAGAATGATTTGTACTAATAGTGTTTGTAGACATAATATCATATCTGCTTCTTGCACTATGAATAACCACTAAGAAGACAACAATATGCAATGTACTGATTATTGAAACTGTCCTAGTAATTGGCTTGGAAACTATCTCATTGCATTTTTGTTTCTCACTAAAATTATTTTAAAAAGAAAAGAAAATATAAAAAGAAAAATCAAAAGTAAATACCGCATTAGTTGCTCTTACAAGGTATCTAAAGTCCTAAAATTCATAAAACAGAGTAGTAAGGTTGTTACCATTAACTAAGGTTGGCAACACTAGGGAGCTATACAATGGGTATAGAAATTGAAATGTGATGAAAACATTCTAAAATTGTAGTTGCACAAAATATTAAAATTTAAATTTTTTCTTAAAAGTTAAAAATCTGATGTTATCTAAAGCATCAATATTTTTCCATTGCCCATCAGTCCTTTTGACATGCCAGACAGCAAATATTCAGGATTTCACAGCTTTTTCTCTTCCGCAAAAACAAAACTAGTTCCTCAACTGCTCTGAGACAGGTAGCTCTCAGTTATGGAAAACCCAGGAACTTGCTGAATATCCATCTGGAAGGCCGAGTAGACAGAGCACTGCAAGCAGAGGAATGCTCAAGGAGCATGGGAAGGGAAGATGCAGACTACAAGAGGAGGACTCCAGAGCCTGAGCCCTGCACAGGGCAGGAGTGTGAAGGGTCACAGGGCTCTGGTGACACCCAGGGCACTTAGAGAGGGTTGTTCACTGTGAAAGATGCCACTGCACAGAATGCCATGAAGTGTGTGTTGAAGAAGGTCCCTTCCTCCCTTATGCGACATTCAGTAAAATTTACTTTTTCACTCATCTTTCAACGTGACAGATATTTTCTGTGAAACATGAAGAATTCTCTTACATACTAAAGGGCAGAAATGGGACCCCAGCAGGTGCCCAACCCAGAAAATGACAGTGCATCTCATTTCCTCCTTGCTGCCAAACCTCCACAGCCCTCCACCTGCCCACATCCATTCTCCCCCATCTCTCCGGTTCTACCTTTTGTCTCAGATGGTAATGTCCTCTGGCTCTGACAAATTCCAGTAAGAGTTCCTAGGAGGCAATTTTAGGACAGGAGCAGGAGCAAAACTAGGGTGCATTCAGTCAAACCAACACAACTTCTGCACCATATTTTTGAGGTGGCTGCATCCCTCTGTGGAGACCATCCCTATAGCGTATTACTTTCTGTGGCTCAAGTTCCCAGCAGATGGTTCTGTCCTTGTTTCTCATGTCTAGGGGAGGCAAAGACTGCCTGGCGTTAGTCTCTGAGTACCTCAGCATCCCTGTGATTGTCCTGGACCCTAAGGACACCTCTCATAATAACTCTTAAATTATCTTCTGCTTGTATACAATTCCGCTTCTTTCTGGGATCCATAAACTCCTAGAATGTAAAGAGTAATAAAGAAAGAAACCAATTAAGAAAAATAAAGACTAGCTAAAACTGCAAAGGTGGTTGCACCTTAACTCAGTCAAAATCAGAACCTGTCTCTCCCATGTGTGCAGCAGCGAGAATACCTCAGTTATATATCATGCCCACGAGGGGCTGAACATATTGCCTGTCCTAGGTTTTCTTCTGCTTAAAACAAAGACCAAAGCAAGTGTCTTCACTCTATGAGCTACCAGTATTCTCCCTAGCTCAGTAAGAACTCAGAAACTCCCAATAGGGCTACGATTTGGCAATACAATTCATTTGTATTTTTTGATTGACAATTCATAATTATATATAGAATACAATGTGATTTGATATATTTATATAATATGGTACAATGAAATGAAACTAATTAACATACCTATCATCTTGTTTACCTATCATTTTTATGGTAAAACATTTGAAATGTACTCTCAGCTACTTTGAAAATACAATATATTAGTTTAACTATAGTGACCCTATTGTACAATAGATCTCAAAATTTATTCCTCCTGCCTACCTGAAACTTTGTACCCGTTAATCAGCTACTCCCCACTTCCTCCCTCCTCACACTCTTGCTTCTCCACCCTACCCCCACCGCGTGCCCAGATTCTGGTAACCATTGTTTCACTTTACTTCTCTGAGTATCACCTTATCAGATGCTACCTATAAGTGAGAACATGTGATTTTGTCTTTCAGTATCATATTTCTTTACATAATGTCCTGCAGATCATTATGTTGTCACAAATGACAATCATCTTCTTTTGAAAAGCCAAACACTATTTTATTACATTTTATCAATTTATCCAGAACCCATATAAAACTTTAAAAGTAATACAGGACACATTGGCACAAGCTACAAGATACAATGACACAAGCTAAATGCTCCCATTTAAAAAGAGAGAAATAGGGAAAATTGAAAGAATAAGACCAAGGCAAGACCAAGCCAACAGAGCACACTTTAAGTCCTAGAGCTCCTGAACATCTCAGGCACAAGGCGATAAGGTGTGAGTTTTAAAGGGTTTGAGCAGCCCCACTCCTGTGGCCTGGCTGGCTGAGGCCCACATGATCTTTCTTTGATTCTGGCTCCACAAGTTCTCTACAGATTTCAGCAGGTGTTTCATGTTCCTGGCATCTTCAGCTTCCTGGTGTCTCTGTTGCAGCTTCAAGTTTACTCCCACAACTTCACACATTGTCACCCTGGTTCACTTCCCAAGTCATGCTATGAAATCTGTTTAAAAGCCTTCATGATCCCACAACTCTTCCACTCTGCATGCCTCCAAAACCGACATCAACCAGATGTCCCCTAGGTCTGTGAACACTTGAGACCACCAGGTCCCTCCTTGGACCATAGCTGCACTGTTCTCTTAAGTACTTAAAAGGATGAAATTCAATCCAGAAACCAATTTCCTACGTAGCCTTTCTCATGCATAGGGCTCGGGGACTCTCCTCTCAAATGAAAGGTTTATGTTTTTGCACCCTTCAGCCTCTCATAGGTAGACCTTACTAATTTCTGAGATGCCTTCAAGGGCATATTTCTTCTTATCCCAGTGCAAAGTACTTGGCTTCTTTTTAATAGTGTTAATAATTTCTCTGGCAACCACACATCCTTTGTGATCAACTTTACATGTGCTTCTTTTCTGACCAAAATTTACATTTTTCAACATCATTCTGCTTTGCTTTTTGCTTCAAATTACCACTGAAAATCTGCTTAAAATCATTCATCAGTGCACATCACATGTTCTCAAGGTACAGTGGTGCATCATTTAAGGCACAGGAAAAGAAACCAGAAAGCAGAGGAGGGGAAGCACCTGAGGGATATGGTCTTTCCTCTCCTGCGCCCTTCCACATTGATATTTCTGCCTCTGAGCCAGCTGGCCATGCACTGAAACTTTTAAGGTTGTGAACCAAAATAAGCTTTTTCTCCCTTAAATTGTATATTAGGCATTTGTTCCAGCAAGAAAAACGTGGCTAATACTTAATTCATGTAAGTAATGCTGTGGTGGGCATAGAAGCTGAGCCAGCCCTTCAACATGTTGAGATCATTTCTTTAGGATACTTGGAAATAAAATTTTGAGTCATGTGGCAGTTATATTTTTTGAGTAATTACCATAATCTTTCCATAACACCTGTCTTAATTTGTATTCCTGCCAATCACCAATCTCATAGAGGAAGCCTGGACTGCTGGTGCACAACTATAATCTCAACACATGAGAGACTGAGGCAGGAGTTGCTTGGGCAACTTAGGGACTTGGTGATTGTCTGACTCAAATTTTAAAAAGGACTTGAATGCAGCTCAGTGTGAAAGTCCTGCTTCAATCACTTGTTCCACTAAATCAATCAAACAAAAACAGGAATTTCATTGCCATACCCTCCCCAGCAGTTCTCTTTCATGTTTGTGGTAAAACCATCCTAATAAGCATGAGGTGGTATCTCATTGTGGGTATCAGGACCGTTTTGCGGGGGAAGGTGGTATATTTGATATTTTTGTTTGGTTGTTTTATCTTGCTCAGAATTGAATTCAAGGTTTATGCATGCTAGGCAAGTGATCCACGACTGAGCCAAAGCTCTAGCCCTCATTTTTTTATTTTCATTTACCTGATGATTAGTAATGCTGATCATGTTTTTCATATACGTTGGCATTTTTGTCTTTCTTGCTTGTTTGCTTGCTTGCTTGCTTCCTTCCTTCCTTCCTTCTTTCCTTCCTTCCTTCCTTCCTTCCTTCCTTTTTTCTTTCTTTTTTCCTATACCAGGTATCAAACTTGGGACCTCGCACTTGCCAGTCAGGTGTTTATGCTGCTAAGCTATTTCCATTACTTATACAGGTTATGTATTAGCCACTTCATACACCTTTTGGTCATTTATGTGTTTTCTTTTGGAAAAAAATGTTTACTTGGGACCAGACATGGTGGCACACTCTTGTAATTTCAGCATCCAGGAAACTGAGGCAGGAAGATAGCTGTGACTTTGAGGCTAGCCTGGGATATATAATGAGTTCAAGGCTAGCCTGGGCTATATAGTGAGACACGATGTCAAAAAAAAAAAAAAAGTTTGTTTCCAGCCCTTGCCCGTTTTTAACCATGTTGGGACTGTCACTCTGCTCTTGCTCAGGACTCCTCGCCCTTGCCAGAATGCGTGTGGATGATGACAGAGAAAATGTTCCTCATTCATCATGTGTTTAGCAGCAGTGCAGAGTCCCACAGGCTCATAGCTACTGTGTTCTAGTTCTGTGGGCCTTAGTGACGATCACATATCACTAAAATGCAAGAAGAGGGACCCCAACAGCCTACAAGGCTTGAATTAACTTAGTGAGCTACTGGTATTACCCAGGAACATATAAAAGATCTTGGAAACTTCCATGGAATGCAGCATCTCTATTCACATTATTTCGTAGGGGAGAATTCTTTGTGCTGCTCATTGGTCTCAGCACTCCTCAGGAGTTCCAAAGTGATTTAGCAGTGAACTCCACAGTGTGAGTATTTGCTTTGTTGCTATGAACGTATTTTTAAAGAATTATTTGTTCCTTTATTTATTTTTTGACTATTTTATTTTATTTTAAATAGTAAAAACAGCAGAAACAAACACAAAAACAGAGTAACAAGCAATAGTGCACATGATACAGTTTCAAAACAAGAACAAAATAATTGAACAATGATTGTTATATTGCATATTTTCATCTTCAAATCTGCTGTTCAGATTAACAGATATAGGCATGCAAAGTTTGTCCAATAATTGAACATTAATGATTACTTTCAATGAACTTTAATTTTTCTTGTCCCTTTTTACTTTATTTTTAAATTTATTTTAGGAAAGGAACATTAATTAGTTAGACATTGGTACACATTTAGAAGAAAAAAGATTAGAAGAATTCAAACATGATTTTTGTATAGCACTTTGCGGCCTTCAATATAGATACATAGAATTGGTCATGTGAAACTTTTAAACATGAAATTCTACTTTCAGAAAACTGATGGAAATGAGTACTGGTGAACTTCTTGAGCTCCTTACATACTTTGATATTTACCCCTTAACAAACGTATGCTTTGAAGATCTTTCATCTCTTTGTGTGAGTTTCCTCCTCACTTTTTTCTCTTCTCCTGTCTGTGCAGAAGCTATTGAGTCTGACACCATCCTATTTGTCTACTTTTGTTCTCCTCGTCTTGTTTTCAGGGTCATAGTCAAAGAAAGCCTTTGTTCAGAAACAATGCGAAGCTTTTCCTCTATGCTTTCTTCTATTTTACCTGTTCAAGTTTTTAGTATTTAAATATCTAACAACATTTAGGTGGGTATTGTACATGGTATAAAGGTCTAATTTAATTCTTCCATGTGTGGAATGCACTGTAATGTTTTTCTTTTTTCTTTTTTTCTTTTTTTTTTTTTGCAATGTAATGTTTTGACGACAGAAATTGCCAGAAATATTTTGAATCAATTCAGAACATCAAGGCAGCTACCAAAAAACCCTCAAGAAAGAGAACAATCAGGACTCCTTCAGAAAGTGGCATGAGCAATGGGGTAAGTGTGTTTGAAGTGAGTCTTTTACTATAATATTTTTTTAAATTATCAGTTTAAGCATTCACTATATTTTGTGATCACGTTGCATACGTTCCCAAGTTTCTTTTCGGTTTTCTGGCCTGTCCCATCAGTCAGTGTGCCTGATTTTCATACCAATATCACGCTGTGATGATTACCATGACTTTATGTTTTGAAGGCATGGAGCATGATCTCCTCAGCCTCGTTCATTTTGCACAAGACTCATTTGGGTACCTTGAGTCTGTTGTCACTCCATATGAGTTTATGGATTTTTTTTTACATTTCTGTGGTAGCAACATTAGAATTTTGATAGAGATTGCATTGACTGTGTAGATTGCTTTGATAGATTCACAATATGAACTATTGCAGTCCATGAAAAGATGATGTCTTTCCATTATTTGTGTTTTCTTCTACCTTATTCATCATAGTTTTATAGTTTTCAGTGTACAGATCTTTTATTACCTCAGTTAAGTTTACGCTTAAGTATTTAAAGTTATAGTTACTATTACAAATAGGATGTTTCTTTTTAATTTCCTTTTAAGATAACTTATCATAAAAAATGAAATAAAATAAAATTTGAAAAAAGATAATGTATCATTAATATATAGTAACGCTTCTGGCCTTTGTCTACTGATTTTTTTTATCCTGTAACTTTACTAAATTTATTTACCTCTTAACACTGTTTTGATAGAGGAATCAGGGTTTCCTATGCATAAGATCATGGTGTCAGCAAATGATTTCACATCTTCCTTTCTCTTTAGGATGTGTTTATTTACTTTTCTCATTTAACTGCTTACCTAGGATTCTCATATTGCATTAGAAAGCAACATTGAGGGCTGGCCAAATAATTCAGCAGATTAAAGCACCTGCAGACAGTCTCAGGAGCCAGGGACTCGACCCCACATCCTCCCATGCCAGTCCTGCACCTGGGGTGCACTGAGATGCCAATTGAGATGGGGTGTGGCAGCACACGCCTGTAATCCCAGCTTCTGGGAGGCTGTGAGTGGGTGGATCACTATGGGTCACATCAAATAGTGAGACCCTGAACACTCTGTAGACCCTTCCCTAAAAAATAAAAACAGCAATATTGAGAGTGGGCATCTTGTCTTGTTCTGGCCATAAACAAATAATAGTCTTTGACTTTTTAAGGTTGATGATGTCAGATATGGGTTCATCATAGACAGATAGATAGATGACAGACAGACAGACAGACAGACAGATAGATATTGAAATACATTCGTGTGTGTGTGTGTGTGTGTGTGTGCATTCCCCCTTATAAAAATTGAGAACATATTGAGAATTTTTAAGGGAAAAACGGTGCTGAATTTTATCAAGTGCTTTTTGGCTTCCATTAAGATGAACATATGCTTTTTAGTCTTCACTGTGTTAATGTGGTATACCACATTTATGTATTTACAATCATGATGAATAATTCTTTTAATGTGCCATTGCATTTAGTTTGTTAATATTTTGTTGAGAATTTTTATACCTATGGTTATGACTCACTCTTCTCTCATTGCTGGGACAAATACCCGATACTCAAAATTAAGGAAGAAAAGATTTGTTTTAGATCACAGTGGCTGGAGGTTTTGGTCCATATTCGGGTGGCCCCAAGGCAGACTGGCACATGGCAGAGAGCAAAGCGAGTGGCAGCAGCTCAGGCAGCTAGCTGGCCTCTCTCTCCTCCTTACATTACAATTCAAAGTACCTGCCCCAGGGCAGGCGCAGCATCCATACCCACAAGTGTCCATCCCAAGCTCCAGAAGCCGCCCCATGACTGCATGAGCTTTCTGAGGGATGCCTATACACAAACCATAATGATTTACCAGGGATACTAGCCTATAATTCTGTTTTCATGTAGTATATTTGTCCTCCTCTGGTATGAGGGTAATATTAACCTCATAAAATGAGATTGGAAGCATTGACTCTGATTTGTTTTGGTGAGAGGTACTATAGAGATGCTTTAAATCCATTTAAAGAGCTGGATTTAGTTCTTTAAATGTTAGGTAAAATCCAGTAGTGAAATCATCCAGGCTTGGGGCTTTCCTTGATTGGAGACATTTTTTTACTGATTCAACTTCCTGAGTTTTTGTTTGTTCTGATTTTTCTTTCATCATGATTCAATTTTGGTAAATTATGTGTAACTAGGTATTTATGCATTTTCTCTGGATTATCAAATGTGTTAATGTTCAACTGCTCCTAATAAATTCTTCTGACAATAATCTCTTTGATATATCTCTGTAGAGGAAGCCCCCAAGAAGTACTAGAAGGATAGAAGTTTGGAGTGCATTAGCAGTGAGTGAAAACAAAGCAACTAAATTCTTTGAAACCACAATAGGAAATAAATTGCAACAGTTTCAATCATGGAGTAACTTGTTATTAAAGTTATTTAAACTTCTGAGCTCTCAGGCTGAGCTTGAAATTGGTTGAATTCTCAGGGATAGGTTTTCAGCAATGTCATGGGGAAAGTTGATAAAAGAGGTCTTCTCCAGACCCTGAAGGAGTGATAAGAGTCTCTAAACAAATAGCATGGGGAAATTCAATAACCAATTCATCCTTCCCCACTCACAATCCATCAGTCAGACCCAGAGGTCTTGATCTTGCAAGCCTCATGAAAGACTGAAGACTTCTACAGGAAGAAAAGAAAGTTTTGAGGGTTTTTGGAAGGAACAAAGGCAATTTCACAACATGCAGGGAAGAAGATTGTTTGAAGAAAATTGTTTGGGAAAAAAGAAAAAGAAAAGCTGAAAGAGATAACCAAAGGATGAGATAAATTTCCTATCAGCAGCCAGAAGAGAGGAAGATGCACAAGTGTTAAAAAAAGTCCCCAACTAGAGCATTCATTCCATCTCTTGAAGCTAAATCCTTAGCTTCTGATTTAGGCAAAGAGGTTAAAAACAAATGCTAAGGGTAACTATATACTCTTTTGAAATATATAGCACCTATAGTATTATTAGCTGGACCAAAATAGGCAGACACCATCCATCTTTCTGTTCTTGAGAATAATTTATTTCCAGAGGGGCCTAGACAGGCTGCTACCTCTCCCTGAAGTCTGGCCCCGAGTTCTGCACAATTAGCTAAGAGCTTCTGTGCTGGAAGAGGCAGTGAGCACAGCTTACTCTTACACATGAGGTGCTTGAGGAAAGATAACTCTGCTACATACCTGCTCCAGAGCAAGTCCACTATTTGAATGGCAATGGAATACCCATCCCTGACAAAAGTAAACAAAAAAAGAGGATGTAAATGAAGGACTATTTTTTAGTGAAAAAAACATATATGTATATGAAAAATAGCATAGATATACAGCTACTTTCTCTTAGTTCGATTAGAAGATTTGTACTAATATTGTTTAGACAAGGTATCATATCTGCATTATGTATTACTTATTGTAACTGTCCTACTAACCTGTTTTGAAACTGTCTCAATGCTATTTCTTTCTCAATAAAATTAATAAAAATAAAAAAAAACAAAGAAGAGCAGGTCCAATACCACCCACTAATGTTTCTTATGAGCAGAAACATTCACACATGGAAAGGGGCTCCTTGCTAGACTCTGGGCCACTGGTGAGGCCTATAAATCCTTTCTCTAGATAATGTTTCTACAGGCATAAAATAAATACTGAGGATTACAAAAGAAACCAGTTATATTGAAATGTGGTTATCAAAATGTGTCTATAAATAAATTTGTGATGCAGTACTACTATGTATCTTTATTAAACATTAAATAATAAAATCCAGTGGTGGGAGCAATAACTTAGAGTTATGGACCTAATGAATATTTCAGGTTATCTGCAACAATTACTATGTGATGTGAAAATATTTGTAATCGCTTCTAAACCTGTTAATTCCACTGTGGGTTTCTAGTCTACATTCATCACTGAAGGAGTGCTAAATTTCATTAGATGTTCATGAAAATAAATAATTAATATTTTTCCACCCAAGTTTATAGGCCCTTGAATTTTCTCCAGGTGCCTGAAGTAAAGGACTTCTGCTGTAGATGGCAATTTAAAATACCAATGCTCCTCCCAAGTCAGAGCAAGTGCTAATAGAAAGCAAGAATCCACTCAACCTGTAATGTAACAGTGCTATGTGCAAATGACTTACCCAGCTAGCCTTGAAGGACTGGAATCTGGAATCAAAGGAAAGTATCATTGGATACTGACAATAACTCCTATCAATTATTGATTTTTCCATGCCACTTGTCATTCAGCCCCTTCCCTGCTGCACAGAAATACAAACTGTGTCACCTCCTTCTCTTTTCTCTGATTTTTTCCCTTTCCCTTCAGTGTCTCCACTTGAAGGATTAGAATAAATGGATACTGAGTCCATGGAGTTTGTCAAGCATACTACAGACAATTTAGGACTCGGGAGTGGCTTTCTCAGTAGATGATCAGGTTTTCATGTTAGGACAGTTCCTATTGCCTCAAGATTGAGGGTACAATGCAGTCCAGCTGCTGTGCTCCCTCTCAGGGCCCCCACCATCATCCTAAATACCACCCACTCTTGTCTGAGTGATTGCAGTAACTCCATAACTGTTTTTGTCTCATCCCTTCTTGCTGGCCAACACGGACCTGCACCTATCATTGTACAGCTTGTGGGCTAATATAACTTGTGAAAATGTGCTTTCTCTCTTGTTACATAGATACCTACATAGTAAGTACCACAGGTTAGCGTCCTGGCCCATGAAACTGGAATGCTTATTATTTGACTGTTTATAGTAAAAGTCTGTTAACCTCCACAGTAATGTATTACGCAGCTCCAGCCATGAAGCCTACAATAATGTAGGTCACTGAATGTGGAAAATTAACTCAGAAAATCATCCAAAATATCAAAGAGTGGAGGATGCTAATAGGACACAGTGAAATACCACAGAAATTAAGAAAAGCAACATGTTATTTGCCCTCAGCTGGAAGACAGTGGAGGGAAGACAGCTGTCATTCTGAGGCCAAGGAGCTGGATGCACCCAAGATACGCTGGCTGGAGAGGCAGAAAGGAAGGGCAGGGAGAACCCGGGGTTCTCAGTGTCTCTCCCCCGCACTTCACACCAGTGCCTCCTGTTGTTGGCTGGAGCTACCTGGAAGGTTTTCACAAGGAGGTCTGGTAAATGCAGTTCCCTGCAGCATAGATCATAGTAAGAAAAAGAAAAAGCAAGAAATGGGTATCATAGCAAACAAGTACACAGGAAAATAATCTAAACTGTGAAACTGACACTTGCCTTTAATTTAATCCAAGAGTTGGAGGTAATTTAATTAAGGTGCCCAGTTATTACCTCATTAGTGCTATCATTAGTCTCTGCCCTGCACTAGATTCTCAAGTTATGCAGTGAACATAAACATACCAGAAATAAAATGACATTTTAGTTGACCTACCTTTCCCCAAAATTCTAAGGAATGGATGAAATGAACCACATTCATGGACCCAAACACATTATGGGCTGAGCCCAGGAACTGTGAAAGAAATCATCCCATCCCAAAGAAAACATTCCACAGCTTCTAGTCCAGACTAAGGGGATGGTGAGATCAGGAGTCTGCTGTTACCAAACGTACTCTGTGATCCTTTGTTCTAGTGGAGAGTTTTTCCCCTAGAAGTGTGTCTGGTATTAAAAGAAAAACATTTCTGCGCACTCACACACGTCTCCCTTCCCTAAAACTGCTCTGTTGTCCCAGCCTACACCACCACAAGCAAAACAGCCTAGTTTAACAACCTTCCACTTTTAAACACCAGCCAATGAAATCAGTGATGGGCATAGTAAGATAAAGAAGATAGCCAGTGGGGAAAGTTTTTGTCACCTTAAATGTCATACGCAGTGATGACACAGTGCACAGACTAAATATGAACCATCTGCTCAAGACACCCACCCAAAGAGAACCTCAGGAAGGGGCTGTTGAGAAACTGTTATCTTCCAGCCACTCAACAGCTGCCGGCTCTCAGATTCTCACCAGCTAGACATAGAAGCCCCAGCCCAGGGGGCCGTAGGCATCTATCTAGCTATGTGTTTTTGGAGGAATAGATGGCTGTTTACCCTAGAGGTGTCACTGCTCCCTCCCCCACGCGTTTGTCAGGGCACAGGCCTGGTGTGTGTGATGGCCACAAACAAATGCAGAATTTCACTTAGAGTGGTCCTCCTGCTATTTCTGCTGCTCCTAAACCCATTGCTGGGTTAAAGTTGTGACTGTTGCAACCAGCATTACTGAAATTATTCAAGTACTTTAAATGGAAAAAAATTCTTTCTACTGAGCTCTCATCTTGATTCCAAGAAAATCTTCTGTGGGAGTCTTCAGAGGCAGATTTGGTTTCAGACTGGCTTCCAGGTAATGAAGCATAGATGGAAGAGTAGTTTTGACCCTAATCTAGTGTAGTCAAACTTCAACTACTCTCACGAAGTCTTTTTTTTTTTTTTTTTTTTTTTTTTTTTTTTTTTTTTTTTTTTTTTTTTATTGTGGAACCGGGGATTTGAACTCAGGCCCTTGTGTTTGCCAGGGAAGCACTTATTCCAAGGAGCCATCTCCCTGTCCCCAACTCTCACGAAGTCTTAAAACTTGCTATTCTTTCCAGATCCTATCTCAACACTTCTTTACTTAATATCTTGCTTTAATTGACTTGCATTTTTACTTAGATTCACTTTAAAGGAAGCTTTATATTGGTTCTATAAATGGAAAAGTGGTATCAGTTGTCCTGAAAGAAGGTAGTCATGATATTATTACATGACCCTGGAGGCCCAGAATCTGCAGCCCATTCTCTACATTGAGAGGAGAGAGTAAGCAGGCATCAAGAGAGCTGTTAAAGGTATACTGCCACAAAAATAAAATCTTTTCCTTGAAATGATCAGAATTAAAAGCTAAATGAAAGGAAACATATTTTTTTCTCTGTGTGATTTATGTTTTCCTTGCATCATTTATTCCCATGTCCACACACTGCCTAAATAATCTATGTACTACATACACAGGAACAACTACATAATTTTCAGACCCTGCTGCAAATGAAAATGACAGGTCTTGTTTGAAGAAAGAAACTATTTGTTTCTAGACAGTGAGAGCAGAACACTGAACCAAGAACAGGGCCCTTCAGGGACAGCACCTCACACCCCAAAGACAGTTGTGGTGGCATAGTCTTATGCAGCCTAGAATGTGAACATCCAGAATGGGTGGCGGTCGTGGCCTGTAGTAAGCTTGAAGTCCTATAATCCCAAACTCTGCCAATGCTGCCCTAGGTAGGAAACAAAGCCGAAATTCAGGACCACATCCTACTGAAGCAAACAACCACAACAGCGTCAAACCAGAAGGAACAATGAAGAGTGTCAGTTGAGTCATTACCCAGAAGTGTTTATGACTTGTTTTTAGAAAACCATCTTCCTCTTTCTTAAATGTTCAGGGTTAGAGTCAAGAAATTAAGGGGTAGAAGAATGGCATGAGTACTCTAACAAGAAATTCCAGTGTGCTCAAAAAGCCAGTGAGAGAGTTTTGTGACAGAGAGTTCACAGGAAGGTGGAAACAGAAGTATAAGCACTGCAAGGGTCAGTCACACGCCAGGACTAGCAAGCCAGGAGGGGAAGCCTTGCTAACCTACAGCCCTACTGGGAGGGAGCAGGAAGCAGATGTACATTGGCTCCCTTCTTTTCCCAGGACCTCTCACTAACTGAAGCCAACTCACAACCACAACACTAAAGATCATGGATGATGTCATCCCAGAATTCAGCCTCCCCAGGATCAAAGCAGAGAGGACACTGACAGAAGAGTCTGGAGGGGCAGAGGGAAGACTAACAGTACATCTGAGATGAGTCTGTGGGGGACAAGACTATGAGAGGCTGCCCGTGTGTTTCAGGAAATGGCTGGCAAAGGTAAAAACACACAGAGATCCTTGACCATGGTGACAATCACTTTGAAATGCCATTCCACTCACTGAGCTGGAAGTTCAGAGAAGATACTTGAGGTAGGAGTTAACAGTTCTTCTCTGGGTATGTAAAGTTAAATCAGAATTGAAAGCTAAATGAGAGGAAACACATACTTTTTCTTTGTGTGATTTATGTTTTCCTTACATCATTTATTCCCATGTCCACACACTGTCTAAATAATCTGTGTACTACATACACAGGCACGTGGAAGATCTAGGGGGCTGAGATACAGGCAGGAGGGTAAGTGACAAGAAAAGAAGACCACAGCCATTGTCCAATGTGTGATTTGGGGGACAAATACAAGAAAAAAAGTGAAATCATGGACAAATGGCTAAGAAGAAAACCAAGAGAATTTAGTTTTAGAAGATTAAGGGGGAGTAAGGGTAGGGTCAAACAGTTAACAAGGATTATCTGTGAAGGGAGTGAAACTCTGCCTCTATACAGGAAACCAAGGAATAGACTCTGGCTGGTGCTGGGGTATAAATGAGAGGTCTCCTTAACCATATTCCACCCCTGATTTCTCATCATGTTTGGAGGTGAGGCAGAAGTAGGGTATCCAGCTCTACCCCACTGTGTTTCCAGTCTTGCCCAAGATAAAGGCAATACCTCAACCACCCAGACTCAAAGAAATCACCTCTGTGGTTTCCTTCTTCCTCAACCTCTCAGCCTCTTCTAAAGTTAAAACAGAGGAAATGGTTGGCAAGAGAATGATGGAGGTTCAAGATAGAACTAAAAAAATATTAATTTCTTTTGGGACACCAAGTCAAATTGGGGCCAACATTGTAGCCACAAGCTCAGGCCCTTTTGAGCTGCTGGTCAACTCAGAGCACAGGTAATGAAGAGGTCGATGTCATAAAGAGATGCCCAAGGCCTCCTGAAGATGGCAACTACTTGTTTCTGTCTGATGCTGTCCTTCCCCACACTTTCACAGCCCTTTTGAGCTCTATCCCCAGTGTCTTCTTCTTCATAGGGTATATTCAGTCTTATCTGAGCTGAGGTTGAGAGAACAGTGACACGAGACAGCAAGCAGAAAGGAGATCATACAGACCTTCTCCTGTTCTCCATTTTCACATGCATACCAAGGCTTTTACAAGAGATTCCCTCCTGTTCTCCAGGGACACACTGAATCTCTTCTATAAGGAAGAGATTCCTTGTAGAATCTCTTGGTTGAGCTGACAACACCACTTCTTCTTCTGTTTTTTATTTTTTTTTAATTCTATTGAAGAACAAATATCAGTTAGACAGTTTCAAATCAAATTAGCAGGAAAGATTCAATAATTAATATATTGCATATTATTTTCATAGTGGCTTTTTGTCATACAAGGAGCATTCTTGATATTATACTTACAAACACCATTGGAGCAGATGTCTCTAATCAATGAATCAAGACAATGTAGCTGTATACTTATCTGATATTTTAAAGCTGAATTATAGTACAGTTTCACTAATTAATACTTTCTGCTTTGTTTTCTTTCTAGTGGGTGTCCATAGTACAAGAAGCAGACAGAATACCCTGTCCAAACACTATTAGTGCAAATCTTCCTTCTCATAGAATTATATAGAAGTACTGCATATTTATCTTAACTGTACTGTTTGTACAAAAACAGAATGGTTCTTCCTTTCTATCCCCTTTTTTGTTTAGTCCTGTCAAAGATGGCATTCCATTGTCATTCAATTATTATAGGTGCTGGAACTCAATGAAAAAATCAAACACAGTTCAGTAGTCCACAATATTAGTGGGTTAGCTGAAGAAGTTGTTGACTAGAGCCATTTACAGCTCTGCTTATTATTACCGATTTATTTTATACACCTCATTTTTATACTTTTCTGTGATGGTTAAGGCTAAGATAAAGCAAGATCTATATAACAAAAAATACAGCATTTGTATCTAATGAAGTCAGCCAAGTTCCCTCAGGATTTATCCTGTACCACCGTAATTCACTCTGTAGATCCTTTGTCAGTGTCAGCCATGTGGATGAGTCAGGGCCATTTCTTGACAAGTTTGCTGTCTGTGAGAGTCTGAGAGAAAGTTTTCTCTCCATGTGACTCTCCCCAGGTAAACTATAGATCATCTATCACATTCCTCTGTGGATCCATAATCTCCCTGGTTAGAAAACTTAGGGCACAACTGAGTTCCAAGATGTTACAGTACAGATTCTCCTATGTCCTCAGTCTTCATTGACCTAGAAAGGCTATGGCCAAAATGTTGGCTGATCTTGCAGCCCTTCCATTTCTCCAATTTTTGATCTGTGAACTTAGGCAGTTAACCATCCAGAAGAGAAGCTGATCATCACTCTGCAACATATGAAATTCAGTTTACCCAAACTGACTAAATTCTTTTTAGCTGTTGTTATATACTTCTATTTGTATTTCTCCTTTTGACTTCTTATACTAGGGAGACTATGCAATATTTGCATATGTGTGTCTCGTTTATTTCACTTATGAGTATATGCTCAAGTGACATCCACTTTAATATAAATGCTTCAAGTTTATCATCCTTTATAGCCGAGTAATATTCCATTGTAGAGAAATACCACATCTTTTTCAACCATTCCTCATATGACAGGCATTATGGTTATTTCCAAGATTTGGTTATCACAAAATTTCACTGCTATAAGCATAGGTACAAATATATCACTCTGATATGATGTTTACAGTTCCTCCAGGAAAAATCCCAATAGGGGGATAGCAGGCTTGAATGGGATTTCCAGTCCTACTCTTTTGAGGAGTCTCCACACTGATCTCCACAATGGTTGCACCAGTCTACATTCCCACCAGCAGTGGAGAATTGTTCCCTTTTCCCCAGAGCATCTCCAACATTTGTTGTTGGTTGATTCCTTTATGATAGCCATTCTTTATGGAGTGAGATGGTATCTCAGTGTTCTTTTAATTTGCATTTCATGGAGGGCTTCCAATGTGGACTATTTTTCATATATTTATTCGCTTCTTTAATTTCATCCTCTGAGAAGTGTATATTCATCTCAGATGCCAATTTCTGGATTGGGTCTTTAAATCTGAGGGCGCTAATATATCTTAGTTCTTTATATACTCTAGAGAGCAGACCTTTGTCTGATTGCTTATTAGTTGGGATTTTTTTTTGAAGTTTTGGGTTGTCTTTTCACATTGTTGACAATTTCTTTTGACGTACAGAAATTCCTCATGAAGAATTGATCCCAGTTGTTAATTCTTTCAAGTGTTTCCCATGCGAATATATGTTTGTTCATGAATTCTTTGCCTACCCCTATGTCTACAAAGGTTCCTCCTACTTTCTCTGCCAGGAGATTGTTTCTCTTTTAGTGTCTAGATCTTTAATCCCTTTTTACTGTAGCTTAGCGCATGGTGATAGACCTGGGTCAAGTTTAGTTTTCGGCATGTAGAAAACCAGTTTTTCTACCACCGTTTGTTAAAAAGGCTATCTTTCTTCCAGTGAGAATGTTTGACCCCTTTGTAGAAGATCAGGTGGCTGATTGTGTTTGCAGAGGCCTCAGCATTTTCTAATCTATTCTGTTGATCTCCAGCCTATTTCATTGCCAATACCATGTTGATTTTACCACAGTAGCTTTCTAGTATAATTTCAAGTCAGTAATTGTGATACCTCCTGCCTTGTCTTTGTTGGCCAGGATTGCTTTTGCTATTCTAGGTCTTTTCTAGTTTCAAATAAAATTGAGGAACGATTTCTCTAGGTCTGGGAGGTATGTTGGTGGCAGTTTGACAGGGTACAGCAATTTTGAGAGTGTGACCATCTTCACGATGTTGATTCTTCCTATCCAGGAGCAGGGAATATCTTTCCATTTTCTGAAATTCTGTATAATCTCTTTTCTTAGGGTATTGTAATTTTCCATGAAAAGATCTTTGACTTCCTTGGTTAAGTGAATTCTAAGGCATTTCATTTTCCGCAGTGATATTGTAAAAGGGATTTTTCTATACTTTCCCTCTCAGTATGTTTGTTATCTGTGTAGAGGAATGTTACTGACTTTTGAGTATTGACTTTGTATCCTGCTATGCTACTGAATTTGTGTTTCAATTCTAGTAGCTTCTTGGTGGAATTTTTTGGGTCTTCCAAGTAAAGTATCATGTCATCTGCAAATAGTGATAATTTAACTTCTTCTTTACTATTTTTATTCCTTATATTTCTCCCTCTTTTCTAATGGTTGTTGCTAATGATTCCAAAACTATATTGAACAGGAGGGGTGATAGAGGACATCCTTGTCTTGTCCTGATCTAAGAGTAAAAGATTTCAGTGTTTCCCCTCTTACAATTATATTAGCCATTGTTTTGTCATAAATGGCTTTTATAAAATTGAGGTAGAGGTCTTCTATTCCAATTTTCTGTAGGACCTTGAACATGAATGAATGTTGGACTTTGTCAAAAGGTTTTTCTGCATCAATTGAGATGATCATGTGGTTTTTAGAATTCAGTCTATTAATATAGTGTATTACATTCATAGATTTTTGAATATTGAACTATCCTTGCAACCCTGGAATGAATCCTACGTGGTTAGGGTGTATGATCTCCTGGATGATTTGCTGTATTCTATCTGCTAGGATTTTATTGAGGATTTCTGCATGTATGTTCATGATGGAGACTGGCCTGTAGTTCTCTTTTTTGGTTGTGTCTTTTCCTTGTTTTGGAATCAGTATAATACTTGCCTCTGAAATGATTTTGGGAGGATTGCTTTCTTTTCAATTTCATTGAAGAGTTTGAGGAGTGTAGAGATTATACCTTTTATCAATTTCTTGTAGAATTCAGCTGTGAATCCATCAGGTCCTGGACTTTTCTTTGTTGGCAAGCTTTTTATTACATCTTGTATTTCATTGGCTGTTAATGGCTTATTGAGTATTGTTCTGTCTTCTTGGTTCAGTTTTGGTAATTTGTACCTTTCAAGGAATCTGTCCATTTCTTCTGTATCTTCTATTCTGTGAGCATAAAGACTCTCGAAGTAGCTACTAATAATCTTCTGAATTTCCATTGGGTTTGTGATGATTTCACCCTTTTCATTTCTTATTGCTTATATTTGAATTTTTTCTTTTCTCTTTTTGATGAGGTTAGCTACGGGCTTATCAACTTTATTTAGTCTTTCAAAGAACCAGCTTTTTGATTTGTGATTCTTTGAACTATTTTCTTCATCTCAATTGAATTAGTTTCTGCTCTAATCTTTATAATTTCTGTGTGCTCTGGATTTGGTTTACTCTTCCTTTTTTAGATTTCAGAGGTGTAACATTAGGGTGTTTATTTGTTCACATTCTGTTTTCCTAATGGGTGAGTTCATAGCTATGATTTTCCCTCTAAGAACTGCTTTCATCACATCCCATAAATTCTGGTAAGTTGTGGTTGAATTTTCACTGAATTGTAGATATTGTTGAATTTCTTGTTTAATTTCATCTGTGATCCATTGATTGCTGAGTAGGGTGTTGTTTAATTTCCATGAATTTAGCACATTTTTTCTGGTTTCTTTTGTCATTTATTTAAAATCTCATTGCACTGTGGTTGGATAGTATGCATGGGATAATTTCTGTTTTCTTAGAAACAATTAAGCATGACCTATGAACTAGTATGTGATCTATTTTAGAAAATGACCCATGTGCAGCTGAAAAAAAATGTGTATTCAGTGGTAGTTGGGTGGAACACTCTGTATATGTCCAACAGGTCCATTTGTTCCAAGCCCTGGTTCAGTTCTGCTACTTCTTTGCTAATTTTTGTCTGGTTGGCCTATCTTTTTGAGATAAGGGGGTGTTAAGGTCTCCTGTTAAGACTGTGGTCTTGGATATTAGATTTTTCATGTTCATTAAGATTTGTCTTACATAGTTGGGTGCTCCTGTGTTTGGTGCATATATATTTATGAGTGTTACCTCTTCCTCTTGAATTTTTCCCTAACCAATATATAGTGGCCTTCTTTGTATAGTTTGATCATTCTTAGAGTTGACACTATCTGAGAATACAATTGCTACTCCTGCTTTTTTCTGAGGTGATGGGACATGTAGTATTGTTTACTATCCTTTGACATTGAGCCTATGAATGTTTTTTTGAGTTAAGTGTTTCTTGTATATAACATATTATTGGATTTTGTTTTCTAATCCACTGTGCCAGTCTATTTCTCTTAATGGGTGAATTGAGTCCATTTACACTGATGGTTATAACTGAAATGTGTTCACTTATGATTGTCATGATATTTACATGCTATTTTTTACTCCTTTTTATCCTGTTTTCAATTGTTTCTCCTGCTTAATGGGTTCCTTCTGTTCTTGTTTGTGAAGTTCTGGTCATTGTGGTCTCTTTCTAGGACATCTTTCAGTAGCCCATGTAGGGATGGCTTTGTCATCATGATATTCTTTAGTTGTTCTTTGTCTTGGAAATATTTCACTTCTACATCAATCTTGAAAGAGTTTTGCAGGGTACACTGGTGTGTGCTGGAATTTTTTCATACATGATTTTTAGAACTCTGCTCCATGCTCTCCTTGCCTTCATGGTTTGTGTAGAGAAGCCGACTGTAATTCTGATGGGTTTTCCTTTGAAAGTGATCTGCTTCTTTTCTCTAGCAGCTTTCAGTATATTATTCTTGCTTTGGATTTCTGGGGTCTTGACTATTATATGTCTCAGTATGTTTTTACTTTGTTTGAAGTTATTTAGTGTTCTGTATGCTTCAGTTACCTGAATGTTGGATTGTTTCCTCACATTTGGGAAATTTTCTGCTATTATTTCTGCCCATATTCTTTTTCTATCATTTGTATTGACTCCTTCATTCTCATTTATGCCAATTAGTCTCACATTGTTCATCTTGGTGTCATCTTGCACATGATGGATTACTTTTTCCCTCCATCCTTGTTGTTTTTAAGAGATCCTTTGTCACCTTTTCACTAGCTGCAAAAGCTTTCACTTTCACTCAAAAGGTTTTATAGACTCCTGATTGAGATTTTAAATTCTTCTATATGTCTTTGACTCTGCTTCATGAGTTCTATTTCTTTTCTATATTGCTCATTCCAGGAATCTGTCATATTTCTGATCTCCTCTATGTTTTTTTTAATCAGTCTTCTTTAGAGGTACCTGTTAATTCTTTTACTGCAGTTTTTTCCAATTTGCATTTCCTCTATGTATTTTTGGAATTCTCTACTTCAGATGCTATGACTTCAAAGAATTCTTTTCTTTTTTTCAGAAATTATTTCTGCTTCGAGTTCCTCGTTACCTTTTTGCTGTTGTTTCTTCACTTGTGACGCTCTTAATTCATACGTTTCTGCTAGAATAGTGCTTTCTGCACTTGTTCTGTGTGGGCATTGGGTTTCCCCCATATATTTCTGGATTTGATTCATTACTTCAGATGCTGTGTGTTCAAATACTTCCTTTTTTATTTCAGGAGTTAATTCTGGTCTGAGTTCCTCTATACCTTTCTGCTATTGTTTACTTGCTTACGCTTGTTATTTCATACATTTCAGCTGAGCTAGTTTCCTCTGCACTTATTGGTGGACTCAAGAGATTGTATTTTTCTCCTTGTCTTTGTCATTTTCTATAGCACTGCCCTCTGACCTATGGTATAGGGCCTTAGTGCAGTTTCAACCTTAGCACATTATGAGATTCTGGTGCCAGTCTATTAACTTTGAGATTACTCAGTTATGCCTGGCCTTGATCTAGCTGTTGTGTTCAGTTCCTTTTTACTGCAGCTCTTCTGGTACAACTGTAAGCCTTTGGTTCCCCTCTGTTGGGTCCCTTGTCCAGGGAGCTCTGGGGAGTGCAGAAGCTCTCCCACACACTCAAGAGGCAGGGCAAGGGTGGTTTGGGTGGTGAGAGATTCGGAAAACTTCTCACTAGCTTGGCAGGCTTCGGGGCAGAGGCTCTGGGGAGTTGCCTGGTCTGGGGTGTCTCAGGCTGACCGCTCACTTGCTCAGAGGTCTTGGGGGCAGGTTCTCCAGATGATGCAGAGCACCAGGGGAAGCCAAAGGCTCTCCCACACACTCATCAAACCAGGCTTACTTGTGACTGGAGAGTTGGAAAAATTCCCACTCGCTCTGAGGGCTTGGCGGCAGGTGCTCCAGGAAGTTGCCGGGCAAGTCAGTCTGGGGTTTCTCAGGTCGTCCACTCACTTGCTCGGAGGTCTTTGGGGCAGGGGCTCCAGATGAAGCAGAGTGCGTGCGGGCGGGGGAGGGGAGGAAGCCAAAGGCTTCCCACACACTCATTGACCCAGGTTCACGTGGGGGTGGCGGAAGAGTCAGAAAAATTCCCAATCACTGACAACCACACTTTTAGCAAGGTGTTTTTGTTATGGTTTGTGTCTAGTTGTCCCCTTAAAGCGTCATGTAAGTTATGGGACAGATATGAGTAGAAGAGCAAGGAGTGGCTTGAGGGGTGGGGCCAGATGACCAGCACAGGGCCTGAAGAACAGGACCAGAAAGACGCCAACCATTAAACTGGCTAGCCTATGCTTTCTCAGAAATGTGGAGAGGGTCATTCTGGACATGGAAGGACCCCAGCCTCTCCTCCAGACCCTGTAGAGTGGGGACAAAAAAACCTCCAGTAACTGTAAGCTAAATAAACCTTTCCTTCCCTCATTTTGAGTGTCAGGTATTTGCCCCAGCAATGAGAGAAGAGTAACTAATACAGAATTTGGTACCAGAAGTAGGAAATATTTGGAGATGTCACCTACAAAAGAAGTGCAAGAACAACTTTGGCTGTACTGTAGGGGAGATTCTGGCCAGAGCCCAGGCCAGAAGACTGATAGAAAACTGACCTACAAAGACCAGGCTGGTGCCCCTGGGAAATAGCTCAATAGATTAAGTACTTGTCTGGCAAGCACATGGTCCTGAGTTCAATCCTTGGTACTGAAAAAAAAAAAAAAAAAAAGCCTGGGGAGGTTTCTACTGGGAAGAAGGATTGCATTGGTTGTTGAACTCCAAATCATTTGTGTTTTGGCTTGGCAGAAAGTTTGTCTGAATTTTGCCTATGTCCAGAGACTTTGCTTGAGACTAAAATTAAACATAGAAGACTGATTAATCTTTAAAAGGAAATCTCAAAGCAGAATATTGATGCAGTAGCATGGTTATTGTTGAGGGTTCTTAGTCAGATTTACGTTGAGAATGAAGAGCAAAGAGCCCAGCACAATGATTTAAAATGTTGTAAATTTGGCCAGAAAGGAAGCAGTAGGAAGGCTGTGGACTGCAAAGGTAGAGCTGAGATCTCCATTGCCCAAGAGGAACAGAATATAAAAGATGTCCTGAGGGCATCATAGGAGGTTGCAGGTTCTTGCCTTTGGCAGCCTCAGAATTGCAAGGGTAAGGGACTTTGTTTTAGGGAGAAAGCCACAGTGCCCCATGTTCCAAACTGGTGGTGGCCACACCAGGTTCTAGAATGGAGGCAGCATCCATACCAGATTACAGATTGGTGCCAAGATACAGAATTTGTTTCTTGGAATCAAAGTCAGAGTGCTCAGTGATTCAGACACTCAACCCCTACTGCCAACATAGAGGAAAGCCTGGCTACTGCTCCAGCTGATATGAGACCTTGGCATCATCCATGTGGTGCTGGTTTTAGGTGCATACAGAATGCAGGAGTTCTGATGTTAAAAAGGCTTCCACCTTGATTTAAGAAGAATGCCCAGGAGGTCAGGAAGAGTGCCCCTGAGAGGACAGCGTGTGAAGCTGTGAGTGCAAAGCCTATTCAGTGGCAACCCCAGAAGTTTGGAAAAGCCAAGAACGTGGATGATCTAAGGGAAACTTCAAAGAGAGAGCAAAGCCATCCTAAGAGAGAATCCATGGGAGCTACCACTAATAGTGCCACAGGGGTGAAGCCACACAGAGTTCACAATTTGCCACAGATTGCTTCAAATGTTCAAGGACCTACAAGACTTAACATTTGCCCTGCTGGATTTTGGACTTGTTTTGGCCCCAGTGGTTTGTATCCTTCTATAAATACCTTCTGGAATGGCAATGTTTATCTTGTGCCTTTGAATGTTGGATGTATTTAATTTTGTATTTGTACAGGAGCTCACAGTTGAGAGTTTTCCTTGGATCTTGGAGAAGACATGGGATTTGGACTTTTCTGCAATGCTGAAACTGTTGGAACTTTGGCAACTCTCAAGGATGGACTAAAGTATCTTTTGCATAAAGGGATGTGCATGAGTCTTTGAGGGTCCAGGAGTGGAATGTTATGGTTTGTGTCTAGTTGTCTCCCCCAAAGCCTTATGCAGTCATAGCTCCTGGAATTTGTGATTGGTTATTGTGGCTGTGGATGCTTCACATTCCCTGGGGCAAGTAATTTGCATTACAATGCAGTATTTGATAATAGTCTGACTACAAAGTTCTTAAAGTTGTACGCAGCCTGTAATGAGAATTTTATTAATGATGGATGTACATATTTCAGCACTTCTGAGTCTATTCACTTCAGTATCAAGAAGAAGAAGTAGAGAGGTTATTTATTATTTAAAGAAAGAAAATTATGCCTGGTGCATTGGTGTACATCTGTAATCCCATTGTTGGGGAAGGGTGCAGCTGAGGCAGGAAGAAAAAAAGGGAAGAGAGAGAGAGAGAAAGGAAGGAATGACGGAAGGAAGGAAGGAAGGAAGGAAGGAAGGAAGGAAGGAAGGAAGGAAGGAAATGACATAATACACAGTGCTAGGTATTCCAGGCAAAAGATTTCATTTTCCAGCTATAGAATCTTAGATCCGACAACTTCTCTGGATTTAGGGTTTTCTATCAACAAGTGGAGACAATCATTTTTGCCAGCCTCACATCACTAAAGCCTCAAGGTCAAACATGCAAAAATGTCATAAACTTTACTGTGATATAAAATGTTGTGATTAAGATCATTACCATGATAGGAATCAAAGGTTCTCTCTGCCTGTGCTTCCACCCACAGGCTGACTGCTTTTCACTCACAGGAAGGAGAGAAAGGCATTTTCACCTTAAGGCCAATGCCACTGAAAAGAGTGCGTGATTAATATCAGAGACATTGTGCAACAGTACTGAGCACGAGCCACTCATACCATCAGTGTCAAGGTCTGAGCTGCTAATTTATTTATGTACAGCGATGACAACCAGGGAATTCAATTAGGACTTGGGTGCCTCTGCTCTGTGATCCCCGTTTGCCAGTGAGGCTGCGCAGGAACCCTAACAACAGTTGCTACCTTCTCTCCTTGCTGGCTCAGGTTTATTGCCTCTTTACTTGCCAAACAAGGCCTGTTTGTACCCCAGCCCTTCATCTGCTCCTTTCTACTTGCCAACCCAAATTGCATGACAAGCAGAAGGAGTGCTACAGGGAAAATGGGATTGGAACAAAGGGGTGGAGGGGTATTAAAGTATTTCCAGTGTTCCTTGCCACCATTAATTAATGAATCCCTGCAACAACCTGGGAAAGTAGGTCAAGATCATCATTGCTGCTTAGTGGATGAGAAAGCAGGCTTAAAAAGAATAGCTTGCCCAAGGCTAAACCACCCATCAGAAGAGCTGATGCAGAATTTGATGCAAGGACTCCTGACCCTGAATCCTTGGCCAGGTGTATGCTTACTTCGCATATAGAAGATGATCAATAAATGAGTTACACTCACTGACAGAGCCCTGTATTGAAGGATGAATCCTTCCTTGGACTTCGGGGCAGATTCTTGGCCTGATCCAAATTCCAAACCAAGAACTCTAAAAATACAGGTCCTAAAACCTGCATATCCAAGAAAAATGCCTTTTGGGTGAACTGAAAGGAAGATGAAGAAATAGCCTGGTCTTCACTGTGGACTTTGTTTTGTCTGCCCAGTGTCTGGTCTGTATGCTTGCCAAGAAGCAAGGGCAGGGCCTCCCTATCCTTCCACCCCCAAAGACCTGATAATCTATGGAAACCAATTTAACTCCTTTATCATCCCTCGGAGCTGGTTAAAGGCTGAATTCTATGGTGGGAGCGCAAGGTCAGGGGCTAGGTTCTGGGACTCTGTGCAATACAAAGTTGTCCAGTGGCCGCTGGGAATCTGGCCAATGGCACATTTCTCCTGAGAGTCTCCAAGCAAACCTTGTTTTTCACTTTCCTGGCCTTTCAATGTCTCTACACAAATTTTCTACTATTCCAATAAGCTCTTTTGCTTTCAATTAACTATCTTCTCTTTTATCATTGACAACCCTGCCTACTAGCTCTTCAGACCTAGAGAGACATTAATAGTTGCAAAGGTGAAGTACAATTGTTAGCTCTAGCCTCTGCATACATTGCTAGTACAGGGTGAACAGGTGAAGCATGTATTCCTACACGGATACCGGTAAGACTGCAAAAAACTCAGGAAGGCAATTTGCACTCGTGTATCTAGGAGCCTGATTAATCACTGCACTGGTGTGTGTGATAACAAAGTATTTGAAAGAGTCAGAGGTCCATCAATAGAGCACTGATTAGGTAAATTTCAGTGTACCTATGTATTGGCAAGTTATTGTGTTCTGGTTTTGAATGAAAATATTTTTAATCTACTGATGTGGAAAATTTACCCAAATATTCCAGTACGTGAAAAACAAAAACAAAATAAATAAAGGTTTAGATCAGTGTGCATGATATGCTGTCCTTTACAAAAATAAAAGAATTTACATTTACTCATTCTTAAATATAACAAATGGCTACTCTAGTAGGTTACTGGAGAAATAAACAGAATGATGTTTCCCCCTGGAAGACAGAATGAAGCCAACAGAAGAATAAGATGGGGAGGCAGAGGATGGAAATATTTTACTGGTTAGCTTTTTGTAATTTTAAAATATTTAAAAATTAAATTAAAAATTAAATATAAAAAGTGTCACCTCAGAGAATGAAAACCTGCCCAATCCTAATGCATTTGACCACCCCTGCCCTCAACCAATCCAGCCGCTCACTGCCTTCAGCATGTACAGAGGCGGAAAGGGTGAGCCGTTGCCAATGATTTGTCAGAACCATGCAAATGCAGAAAGCTGGGCCAGAGGCTTATCTTTAGCAAACCACATTCATATAGGAAAATGAGATCTGAAGGCTAGGGCTAGAGCGGCTCAGTGTGTGCCTAGCACGTGCAAAGCCCTGGGTTCCTTTCCAAAAACAAGGAAGAAAAGAAGGGGATGGGGAAAAGGAGGGGCAACAAACAGGAAGGATGGGAAGGAAGGAAAAGAGAGGAGAGTGGAGGAGACAGAAGAGAAGGAAAAAGGATGAACAGGAAAGGAAAGCAGCAGAAAGGGAAGGCAAGGAAGAGGAAGGGAAGGAAAGACAAAGGGAAGGGAAAGGAAGGGAAAGGAAAAGAAGGGGAAGGAAATAGAATCAAAGGCAATGGCAAGGAAGGGAGGGAACACAACTCTTGTATCATCTCAAATCATAAAATTCACTATCTCCAGCCATGTGGATGCCTTTCTCAGAAACTGAAAAACAGCCCATTTAGCCTGCATTATTTAGAAATAGAGTCCTGACAAATTATTTGCATCAGAGGAGTATGTCTAGTGTGATCATTCCACAAACACTACCTAATGAAGAGATCTGAGCTTTCCTACCTGCAGGTCCACGGATCAAACTCAAACCAAGATTCACAAAATAAAATGGACTTATTTATCCTCCAAGCCATCTACTTGAAAATCAATAATATTTCAAATTTAATGAGTTGTAAGACAAGTAAATTAGAGTTTGGGGTAAGCAATATTGATTAGATTATTCTGTCAACTGGAACCCATAACTTTCCTCTGTAATTAAGTATTCCACATAGGGTGCAATATACTCAACATTAGCCGCTTTCCTAATACTACCAGAGGGCTGCTACTCCTGGCTGTAATCAAAGTTTTTCCCGTACTCTCCAGGGAAATCCATGTGCACCACAGGAAGGGTGATCCCACCTTTCTGAAGGCTTCAGAGATAAGTGTCTTTCCCCAAGTATTAATCACCCTGGCTCTAATCACGGTGTCCCAGCAAATTCAAATATCAAAATAAAGAATGAAGAATGGAAACTGAAAAGAAAAATAAAATCACATGTATTGGAGGTGGCCAAGAAGATTCTTCTTCATCTTCTTCTTTTCCTCCTCCTCCTCTTCTTCCTCCTCCTTCTTCTTCTTTTTGTCTTAGGGATTGAACTCTGGATGTTGCACTTGATAGACAGGGGCTTATGCCTCTGAGCTATAGGAGACAGCTACAGTAGAGTTCTCACCAAATGGAGGGAAGGTGGGCCAAAGGGTAGAATTTAAATCATCTGCTGCCACCATCCAACAGCAGTGTCCTTGGTCCTACTTCTCAACAATGGATCACCTTGCCTACATCAATCTTTTCTGTCCTTCTCAGGGGAAATGTGTATTTTTCAAATCTGAGTAATGGTTGCTTTTTAATTAATTAATGTAAATCATGTTAAATGAAACCTCTGACCTTGTAGTACTCCTACTTTCTTTGGATCAGAATGCTCTCCAGGCCATTTGTCAGAGATTTCAGGAGAAATTTGACCCCAGGTACTTAATCCCCAGCTGTTGGGAACTTTTAAAAACTTAAAGCAAAAACATTAAGTCTTAGGTCTGAGAACGTGGACTGAACTACACGATGTCAGTCCCCCTAGAGAAAGGCAGAATCAGAAACTGCAGACCCACTCAGTCCGCAGGGGAGGCTCAACCCGCATCCCTCTGTCGGAGCACAGCTCTAGGCGGCTAGAAGAGCAGACCTGTAAATCGTGAACTTTTAACATCACTGTGCGATGTTTTTTATTTGAACCTGGCTCTTTCTAAACTGTGAAACAATCTCGTTAAGTTACCGAATTTCTATCCTGCTACCTCAGCTTCTCAGAGTGCCAGGATTACTGTTGTGCATCTCCATGGCTGGCTTGTTATGACACTATTTTTATCAGTCCTTGTCATGGTTCTGCTGGGGCACTGAGCTCGCGCTGCCTGGGCACCAGGGGGGCGCTGTGTAGGAAGGGCATAGAGCATGCTGGCTGTGCTGCTGCTCCCTCCAGATGAAGCAAGCACTAAATACTTCAGCCTGCCTGCCTATGTTTGCACCAGTGAAGACGGGCATTAAGCAGACACGTAAGCTTTCCTTGTAATCATTAAACTCTCAACCACTTCTACTGAATGCACTAGTGATGCACTAGTTCCACAAAAACAAGGTCGAACAGCCCATTCATTTCATGTTTATTTTTCCCTCCTTTTTAAAATGTGAGAACAAAAATATAAAAAATGATGTTTGATTATTTATGTACATTAGCTATATCATATATGCAGCCCAAAACAATTTCTCTTCACTCAGCACAGCCCAGAGAGATCAGAAATCAGGCTCCTGTGCCACAAAGGACACTTGTGGGTACAGGGTGCAAGTGGAGTTCTGCTTCAGTGGTCAGAAGAACTTGGCTACAAAGTGAGCACTCGATATGTATCTGCCATTGTTCTTGGCATAAATGAGATTTCCTAGGTTTCTGGACAAAGAAAGTTTTAAAAAAAAAAAACTGAAAAAGATTTCAGGGGAGGTAGGAAATCAAGGGTGAGTGGAAGAACTGGTACCTAAAATGCTACATTTGCCCATGCTGCCTGTGCCCTTGAGCAAGTGGTACAGTGGCAGAAACATTTTAGATTAAAAAAAGTTCATAATTTCAGAGAGCTAAGTTGTAAATCTGCCTCTGCTGTTTCTGGGCAAGAAAGTTCAGCAAGTGTCTGACCTCATCAAGCCTCAGCCTCCCAATAAGGATAAGCATAACGTAAACACTGAGAGTTACCCATGGTGTTCCTAAATATTGACTTACCTATATTAACACAGAAAATGTATTATTTAAGAACAGATAATTTAAAATGACCTTTTCCCCCTTGTTTAAGCAAGTGGTAGAGCTTCTATAACATCAGATGAATCTCTGAAGACAAACGATAGAGGCACCATTTCTCAGCCCAGGGGCCATATTTGAAAACATGTAAGGGTATTATTTAAAAAGAAACTGTAGCTGAGCCCTGCACCCAGGTAATTAGATGAAGACCTTTCAGAAAGAATCCACACTTCGGTACTTACAACTCTGCAGCCTAAATTCAGTCTTACTGTGTTAGAAGGAAACAAAAAGGATATCACGAAACTACTCTCTAAAAAGAAAAAAGGCACCAGTCTTGGGCAGGAAAACCAGATGGAAAAGAAAAGATGCTCACAGGAGATGAAAAAGAAACACCTCAGCAATAGTGTGGTGTGGAGAGCCAGCAGCAGCAACGATTAAGGAATCTTTTTATTAAAGAACAACAAAAATCTACTACTGTTGATACTGTCTATCCTCTGTCACCTCTCCACCAAAACAATCACATGTGAATACATGCCACTGGGGAGCTGAGGGACAAGGGAACTCCAAGCGAAAGGGCACCTGGCCTTCATTGGGCTCACACTACAATGACAAAGACCAAGGGTGTCATCAGAGAATGAGGCTCAGCAAAAGCCAGGTAAACCATAAGAGTCAAGGATGACTAACAGGCAAACACCACAAATTATAGAACAGTCAAGAACATTAAGCTTCCTGTATCCTTAGGAGTAAGGAGGGTGATAACCCATTTTCTGTTCAGCTGAGGAAAGAAGGGTGACTCAGCTGACTGATGCCTTCACACAACCACCCCAGGCAGATTCCCAACACAATCAGATCTGACATGCTGAAAGCTCTACCTGCTCACACACTTGGTATTTGCCCTGCTGGAGCCATCATAACAGAAGTCTTGTTAATCAGTGAGGAAGATTCAGGGCAGTTATTATGTTTGGCTGCTACTCACACAGTTGCAAATAGGGCTTTTGACTAACGTTTTCCAACTTTTGCACTAGTAAACACATCGTGGCACATGGACTCTGATGATCATTTCTGAAATGTGTAAGGAAAGAGCCTCTGTCTAATATATTTCTATTAAAACCCTCAACTTCCAAAATCCTAATGTTTTCTACCCCAAAGTCAAGAGAATTGAGAGGAACACTAGCTGGAGAGGAGCCTTGCTGGGTGAACAAGCAGACGGCACATTCACATTCCCTAGCCCTCCTCCTGCACCTCTGCACCTCCAAGATTCTCACAATGCTGTTGGTAGAAAAAACAACTCAACAGAACTTGAATTAAGTCAAGTGACTGCATCAGCTCACATTTCGGATCCCAGTTTTGCCTCTTTATCGATGGCCTCTTACAGACACGATTGCAGTTTAACACATAAAGTCATTTTTGAAGTACTGCACCATCCAATGAGGCTTTTTGCCCTCCTAGGAAACCCTTTTAAAGCTTTCACAGCTTAAAACTGAAGGAAAACTCCTTGAGAACCTTCATTTAATGATTATAAAAGCCCATTTTCTCATTAAATTTCCTTGATTTTCTTGGCATGACTACTTCTATAAATGTTTAAGGCTTCTATTTCTACTTTTTTTCTATGCAATAAGAAAGAGCAGGAAAATTATATGACTGACTCAAACTTTTCCTTCTTATCTGAGCTCAGTTATCTTCTAAGAAGCAAGAGTGATGTTCCCTAATTCTAGCTGAATGCCCTTAGCTGCCCAGTTATGTTTCTATCTCATAATTTCTTATTTTATGTCAAAGTTATCCTTAACTATCTGTTGTGGGAAATATAAACACCGGTAGTTGTGAATGGGGTCACCAGAAGGCAAGACTCCAGCGCAGGCTCATCTCTTGGTGTCCCAGAGTAAATAACTTATGTAACCATTTGCCACTTATAAAGTCTGGTACTGATACAACCACTACTGCATGTGCAGGTGCCTGTGTGTACTGGAGAAGAGCTGTTACAGCAGCTGGTGCATGAAAATAAAAGACGTTTAACCCAGTCCATGACTCTGCACCTCTTCAGGCTTCCCTAGAAGAAACTCCCCAGCCTGAGCTGGTGATGAGTTATCTGTCTCCTCTGTAACACAGTTCACCACTGTACCTCAGCAGCTAACACTGCCTGGCCCCAAAGCAAAAGATCAGAATTTGTAGAACTGCTGAAAGTAGCCCAAAACAAATGCAATCAGATTAGTTTTTTCTGCCAGTTTCATGATGAGGAAATTTATCTACAGATTGTTCATTGGAAACATAGAGACAACTGGGAAATTCTCAAATCCATCCTCGAGGATGGAAATTCTCAAATCCATCCACAGGGCAGCTCTGTCCCCCTGTGCAGCTCTTGAGTCCCAGAACTTAGCAGTGTTGGCACATAGTAGCCAACAGCCCTGGCTGTGACGTGCCACAAAGACTCTTCAAGTGAGGACCCACTGCCCCTATGCAGAGTACAGTCAGTACTCAGCCTTCAGCTATCAGCTCCTTCAGAGACAGTCTCATTTGCCCCTTCCCTAGGCAAGCCTCACCTAATGAATGAGCACTGCAGCACTGTGTATGATGATACACAGCCCTGTATGGATGCTGCCATGGGACAATCTCAACAGGTAACACCTTTGAGTTTGTCCTCTATGGCTGTATGGCTTGTCCTCTGTCCAATGCTGATTCTTCCATCTTGTCTTCACACACATTGTTCTTTATGAAATATTTCCTTCCCCAAACTCTATTTCAATGCCTTATTCAGGAGGTTTCCAATCTGTGAAATTAAAAAATGTTATTGAGTGAGTGAACAGTCAAAACAAAACAATATATAAATAAATTAACATGAAAATAAACAACATATAACTAGACAGCACTGCAGGTGTGCTAAATGACAACCACTGTCATTTAGAAATGGAGTTGAAACAAGTGGGGAATCCCAACACAGTCCCATGCTGACATACGGGAATACGGCTACCAGTTCCCCTGCCTGCCTTCCATTAGATGTCACGCTCTCTCATCAGACTCTCAGCTCCCCTTCTAAGTAGAAATTCACCGGCTTCAGTTCACAGAAAAAGGAAAGAGACTCTCAGAAGTGAGGAAACTTAGTCAAAGGCACATGGCTAATGAACTGCAAAATTGAGATGCAAAATCTTTCTTTTCAGCTCCAAAGAAAACGCCTCCACAGTTCATATCATCCTCCATAATCAATAGCAAATGTTTTAGCTGGTAACCCTATCTCAATATGGTCAGACAGACTGGCTGAAAGCAAACATTTGGCCAGAATATTTTCTTCTATCCAGCTGGCTGCTCCAATAAGAAACTATTCCCCTTCTTCCAAGAGTACCAGCTCATCCCTATGTGGGAAGCAGACACTACGCAGCCAGTGCCAGTGTTAGTTTTGCCCTTGGTGATATACATAGTGCTGTTTTCCCATCCAATGAATAACAACAAAATGCAAATAATGCAGAAAAATAATGGCAACAACAGTCTTTACTAGCTTAAAATCACAAAAAAAAAAAAATTTAGTTACATTTGTCTAAAAGAAGAATGAATATGTTCTATAAATTGTGCCACATTGCTTCACAAGATGTTTGTAGGGAACGTGAAGATGTACTTATAAGAGTGAGGCTTTCCAGTCACATCGCAGCTCCCTTCCCACTGAGGTCAACTTCACATATCTTTGGAGAAACACTGATCTTTTCCCAAACTTTGATTTCCTTCAAATCAAAATTGGGAGATAAGCTTCTCTTCCTCAAACTTTCTGTCTCTGTGCTCTTTGTATTAAAATCTGAAGTTTTGACTGTTGAGCATTTCTCTTTGCATTTATTAACCATTTGTACTTCTTCTGTGAAGCATTTATTCTTTTCTCTTATCCATTTTTTTTTATTATTATTGAATTTTTTGTTCTGGGAGAGGAACCCTAATTGTTCTTTTTTTTTAAATTTATTTATTTATTACAGTGTCTCGCTACACATCACGGATTCTTTTTTTGGGGGGGGGAGTCAGCTCAGCCCACCCTGGGGGAGGGGCTGGCATGGCATGTGGTGCTGGGGATCGAACCGCGGTCCCTGAGAGCTTGCCTAAGCAGGTGCTTTAGACCACTGAGCTATCTTGCCAGCCCCCCTAATTGTTCTTTAGTTCTTTAGTTTTGTAGTTCTTATTAGTCCTCTGTCTAAGGAATAATGGGAATTTTTCCCACTTGATAGGTTTTCTTTTCACTCTGTTGGTTGTTTCTTTGCTGGAAAGACCCTTATTTAGTTGATATGATCCCACTTATTGATTCTCAGTTCTATTTCCTATGCAACCAGAGCTCTGTTCAGAAAGTCTTTGCCTATACCTATAATTTTACTAGTCTTCCAGCACATTGTTTCTGTTTTGAGTTTAGTTCTTTGATCTGATTTTACTTTAATTTAGTACACAGTGCAAAATATGGATCTAGATCGAACCTTCTATATCTGCATAGTCAGTTTTTATTATTAAAGAGGTCAGCTTTTTTCCAATGCATGTTTTTGGTCTCTTTTCAGAGTAAACAGTTAAATGAGCTTAGCATTGTTTCTGCCATCTCTATCCTGTTCCATTGATTATGTTCATTTTTGTACTAGCACCATATTGTTTTTATCACTATAGCTCTGTAATATAACTTGAAGTCTGGGATTGTGGTGCCCCTTGCTTCACTCCTTTAACCTTATTATTCTGAGTCTCTTCTGGTTCCATATGAATTTTAGAACTGTTTTCTCTAGTCTTGAAAAATGCTGTTGGTATTTTGACTGAACTGTTGGTAGGTTTCACTTACTTTAACCTTTGCAGCAAAATACCATGACACACAGGAAAACATTGGATTGAAGTCTCTACAAACCTTCCCGAAGTATTTGTAGACAAAAGAAAAAGGAATAGTGCTCACCAGAAAAAAAAACCTTGTGAAATGACTGTACCTATGTACATGAGCATTTTTTTAAATTTATGTATTTGGTACAGGATCTCATTATACAGCTCAGACTTGTAGTAATCCTCCTGTTTTCAGCCTCCCCAGTGCTGAGATTACAGACATGTGCAAAACCACACCCATGGAGAGGAGCCACGTGGCATGCGGAACCTGGAACCGAACCCTGGTCCCTGCCAAAGCAAATATGAGCATTTTCTAATAGAAATAAAATGTACACAAAATAATTTAAAATTTTCTATTAGGTAAATTTTTAAAAAATCAAAGTTGATGAAATTAATTATAACATTTTAATTTATATAATAATTTTAACTTAAGATCAACACAGTTAAACTATTAGAGATATTTCACACTCTTTCTTCTCTTAGTATCTTAAAATCTAGTGTGTATTTTTACTTTTATCGCTTATCTCAGTTAGAATTAGAGGCATATCAAATGCTCAGTAGACACAAAGAGCCAGTAACTTCTATATTGGACAGGAAAAATCTGGATCATTGGAATAGATCTCTAGTAATTCTCTTAACCCAGATTAGAAGCAGACAGGAAATGGAGCATTGCATCTTGGCGTCTTATACAAACACTGGAAAATAGAGAAATCAGAAGAAATAAAAATACTCATCCTTATGCAGTGCCCGACATGGAAATAGCACATTACTTTGCACTACCCACAAATATTTTTCTTCAACATATTTGGAATAGAAGAAAATAAAGGCTGACCACCCAAGAACATTTTTTTCAGATAAGTGTCTAAAGCACAACAAACTCTTGCTTAGGAGCTCTATATATCTATCCACACTCAGCTTTTATGAGGAGGATATGTCATA
>PVKA01014615.1:0-10000 GCA_004027165.1 Ctenomys sociabilis
AAAAAAAAAAAAAAAAAAAAAAAAAGACTCTATCCAAAGGACTGTGAACTAGAAGCCAATTTCCAAAGGAAGATGTGTGCTACCAGGAAATAGGGGTGGAAGAAAAGCTGGGCAAATCAAAAGAGTAGATGTCTGCTACATGGACTTGTTAGTTTTAATGTTATAAAATTAGATTTCTTGTATTTTGAATGCATGTAATCATACCATTTCAAATAACTATACTTTTTATGTTTTATTTCTTTTAGATTTATATCATTTTTGGTCTTATTGCATGTCAGAGCCTTAACAATAACCTAATGGACATCTGGCCTTATTTCTGAATTTTAGCGGAAGTGACTTGATTATACTTGTTATTGGCTTTTTGGTACTCTTTACTATATTTAGAAAGTTTTTTCATTTTCTTTCTTTCTTTTCTTTTCTTTTTCTTTCTTTTTTTTTTTTTTTTTTTTTTTTTTTTTTTTTTTTTTTTTTTTTTTTTTTTTTTTTTTTTTTTTTTTTTTTTTTTTTTTTTTTTTTTTTTTTTTTTTTTTTTTTTTTTTTTTTTTTTTTTTTTTTTTTTGAGACAGGATTTCTCTGTGTAGTCCACACTGTTATTGAACTCATTATTATATAGCCAGAGCTGACCTTGAACTTCCAAAGATTTTCCTGCCTCAGCTTCCCAAGAGCTGGGATAACAGGTATTTTATATATTTGGTACAGGGTCTCACTGCACAGCTCATACTCATAGTGATCCTTCTGTTTTTAGCCGTCCAAGAACTGGAATTATAGGTGTGCACTAATATGCTGCGTCTAGGATGCTACAGTATGTGGTATGGTGTGTACATTCTGCCTGGTTAAAAGTTATTCATCTATTCGATAGGCACTGATTTTTTCTTTCAATTCTGGAGATTGAAAACAAAGCCCCTGCCACATGCTAAGCAGCTACTGATTTTTATCCAGTGCCTTTTGGCCACTGAAAGACAGATAAAGACTACATCAGAATTTTAAATCTTTTTTTTTTTGTGGTACCAGGGATTGAACTCAGGATCCTACGCTTGCCAGGCAAGTGCTTATTCTACTGAGCTATTTCCCTAGCCCCAGAATTTTAAATCTTTTAGCTGGAGGTAAAAGTGGTAGACACATTTAGCTTGTACAATGCCCTGTGTCTGAACCCCAGCATAAAAACAACTGGAAGAGGAGAAGGAAGTGCAGAAGTCACCTGAAAACAGTAAGGAATAAAAAAAAAACTGGAAAAAGACTCTATTTTGCAAAACTAGGACATAAATCTCACATGAAAGTACAACTTATGAAGATAGAAAGCAGATACACAGGTGGCTGAATGAGATTAGTTAGCAGTAGCAGAAGCACTCACAATATTCGGAGGAATATTCTAAGTGTTTGTGTATGCTACCTCAGCAGAAGCTTATTACTTGAAGAAACTGAACCAGAGCTAGCTGGGTATGCATCTTACAGCTGGTTCCGATTGTGAAAGTTCATTGAACTGTACCTTTATGATCTGTCCCTACCTTTTTTTTTTTTTTTTTTTGGAGGAACCAAGGATTGAACTCAGGCCCTTGCACTTCCCAGGGAAGCACTTATTCCACTGAGCCATCTCCCATCCCCTGTCCCTACCATTTTTTATGACCATCCATTTCTCTGTGTGTTACTTATCAACTTAAATGTTTTAAAATATACTAAACACAAGTAACTGAGAGGCTGAGGCAGGAAGATTGTTATGAGTTTAAGATCAGTCTGGGCTACAAATTGAGCTGAAGATCTATCTGAACTGTCTAAAAAGGACAAAAGGGCTGGGAAGATAGCTCAGTGGTCTAAAGTGCCTGCTTAGACAACCTTACACAAAGCACAGGGACCATGGTTCAATTCCTGGCACCACATGTCATGGGAGCCCCACCTCCAGGGTAGGCTGAGCTGGCCATAAATAAATAAATAAATAAATAAATAAATAAATAAATAAATAAAATAAAAAGGACAAAAAACCCTAACTAAATGAAAATCAGTTGTGGTGGTCACAGAGGTGGAGGCATATAAAGTAGTAGAAACACTAGATTGAAAATAGAGGGAATTTCTGGCCAGATGATTCAGGAGATTAAAGCACCTACGCAGCCAGCCACAGGGACCAGGGTCCCCCCAAATGCCGTGAGGCCCTGCCCCTGGAGCACACTGAGAAGGACAATGATACTGGGCATGGTGGTAGTGTGCAGTGCTTGGAAAGCTGAAAAGAGGAGAATCACTATGAGTCTGATCTGTGTCATGAGACCCTGTAGACCCTGTACTAAATATAAAAAAAGAAAGAAAATAGAGAAAATTGATGCATGTCTGAATTTCCATCTTCCACCATTCTTTCACAAAATACAAGCAGCCAGATTTATATCGCAGTTAAGAGGTTTAAACTGTTCATCTCTAGATAACTGAGCCATACCAGAAACAACAAATACCTTGTTATCCAATCACCAAATAGTAAAGACCATCCCTTCCCCCAGGCATACAGTACCTCCATTGAATTTTTAGTACCTTAGTCTTAAATATAAACAAATCACCCAGGATATCAGACAATACAAGAAAAGCCAGAGACAACAAAAATAAACAGAAAAAGGGAACCTGGAGAAAATAGAGACAATGCAGAAGCCAGGGAGATTGCTCTGTGGAATAAGCACTTCCCAGGCACAGCCAAGGGCCTAAATTCAATCCCTGATTCTGCCAAAAGGAAAAAAGACAGACAATGCAAAAAGCAGACCAAAACTTCTAAAAGACCACCATGTTTCTACTCCTATTAATGCAGTCAGAGAAATAAGAGATAATTTTATATTACTACCACATGAAATGCAAACGAAAGACCAGCATAGCCGGGCATGGTGGCGCATGCCTGTAATCCCAGCACTCGGGAGGCCGAGGCAGGAGGATTGTTGTGAGTTCGAGACCAGCCTGAGCTACAAAGTGAGCTTAAGGCCAGCCTGAACTGCATAGTGAGACCCTGTCTCAAAAAGACAAAAAAAAAAAAAAAAAAAAAAGAAAGACCAGCATAAAGGCATGCCATTGGGAAATTTCAATATACTAACACTAAAGGACACATCAGCTTCTACAAGTAGGAAAAAGTAACAGTTTCCATACAAAGGAACAAGAACAGGCATAGCACTGGCATTGGACTTCTTAGAAGTTATTTTTTAATTATTTTAACAAACTGACTTTATTATTCTCATAGGAAGGCTCTCTAAATTTGTTTTCTTCCTTTCGCTCTAAACTTGTTTTGTCTTGCCAGGCATGGTGGAGCATGCCTGTAATCCCAGCACTCGGGAGGGTGAGGCAGGAGAATTGTTGTGAGTTCAAGACCAGCCTGAGCTACAAAGTGAGCTTAAGTCCAGCCTGAACTGCATAGAGAGACCCTGTCACAAAAAGACAAAAATAAATAAATAAATAAATAAATAAATAAATAAATAAATAAATAAATTTGTTTTGTTTTATGGGGCTGGCCAGATAGCTCAGGGGACTAAAACACCCGCTTAGGCAGAGCACAAAGACCAGGGTTCTATTCGGGATGCTGGCCCCACCCCCAGGGTGGCAGAGATGGCTGAGACTGGGTGTGGTGGCGCGATCCCAGCTCTAGGGAGAGTGAAAATAGAAGAATCACCACAAATCTGATCTATGTAGTGAGACCCTGTAGACCCCATTCTAAATACATAAAAATAGCATGCCTGTAATCCCAGCACTCGGGAGGCTAAGGCAGGAGGATTGTTGTGAGTTCCAGACCAGCCTGAGCTACAAAGTGAGCTTAAGGCCAGCCTGAACTGCATAGTGAGACACTGTCTCAAAAAAACAAAGAAATAAAAAAATAAAAAATAAAAATAAATATCCCTGGCAAGCAGAAGAGCCTGAGTTCAATCCCCGGTTCGCAAAAATAAATAAATACATAAATAAATAAATAAGTAAATAAATAAATTTGGTTTGTTTTATTTTTGTTTGTTTTGATGCTGGGAATCAAACTCTGAACTTTGTGCCTGATAGGCAGGAGTTTATGCTACTGAGATATACTCCCAGCCAAAGTTTTTATTTTTATTAGTGCACATTTGCTTTACAAAATGAGTATCATGGGCCGGGGAGATTGCTCAGTTGAATAAGCACTTCCCTGGCAAGCACAAGGGCCTGAGTTCAATCCCAGGTTCTACCACAAAAAAAAAAAAAGATTCCAGACTAGACCTGGAGACACATCAAAATGAATATCACAGTGTTATGCTTTGCATGTATTTGTCCCCCCAAAGCCTCATGCAGTCATTGAGGTGCAGTTACACAGAATGTGATTAATTCATCCAAGGAGGGGATAATAGGTCCGGTATTGCGGGGATTATGGATGTGAATGCTTCATCCAGCCAGGTGCAGATAGCCTGAATTTAATACAAGAGAGACAGAGACAGACTTGTTCTCTATAACCACTGTTGCTGCAACTCCTCCCTTTCTCTCTGCCTCCGCCATGAACTGCTGCTCTCTGCCCTGTGCCACTTTGCCTTGGAGCCAGCTGAGTATGGACTGAAACCTCCGGCAACTGTGAGGTAAATAAAGCTTTCCTTGTTTCATTTTGAGTGTTGGGCATTTGTCCCAGCAAGGAGAGAAGAGTAACTGAGACACCTGGAAAGTTTGTATACGTACATAACACATTTTGCTTCTTTTTATCTCCATCTCCCTCACTTTCCTTCCACCCGTCCCTTTCAAAAGATACTATTGCAACTGAAGACAATGAGCTATGCCATCAAAATTCATAGTGAATATAATTTCCAAAATAGACTTCCACGTTTAACCAACCTATTATTGAGAACTTGAGAAAAGAAAAGCAGTTTCATTCATGAAGTGTTCATAAACTTTTTCTCCCCTGCATACACTCTGAAAAAAAATGACTAGATAACATCTACCAACAAAGCTAGAGAGTAGGACCAGGCACAGTGTTCTATGCCTGTAATCCCAGCCCTTGGGGTGTTTCACAAGGATGCTGAGTTTGAAGGCAGCCTTCAAAGGTTAAACTTGTGGCAAGTTTAAACCTAGTCTAAATTACATAGCAAGACAATACATCATAAAAACAAATAAACAAAATAGAATAAATGAATAAAACTAGATAAAAAAATAAACTAGAGAGAAAATAAAAAGAAGAAAATATGTCATCAGAAAACAGAAGAGCCAAAAAAAGGAGGGCCAGGGAGATGGTTCAGTAGAGTAAGTGCTTCCCTGGCAAGCGCAAGGGCTTCAATTCAATCCCTGATTCTGCAAATAAATAAATAAATAAATAAATAAATAAAAATAAAGAAAGCAGAAGATCAAATTTAGGAGATTGGAGTTGAAGACTCTGAGAATAAAAATGGAATGGGCAGATTATTAATTTTACTGTATGAAAGTATGTTGGGTATTTTAAGAAGACTTAGCCATCAGTACGAACAAGGCTGCCACATGCATCTGTCTGTAAAGGCCATTCACTGGCACTGCACAATTCTATATAGGCATCAAAAAAAAATAAGCAAATGAAGAGATGATGATTAGACCCAGAAAGCTGGGAGTGGTGGCACACACCTATAATCCTATGGGAAGTTGGGAGGCTGAGGCAGGACTGTTGTGAGTTCAAGGTTAGTCTGGGCTACATAAATGAGCTCATGGCCAATTTGTATATGAGATCCTATCTCAAAAAAAAAAAAAAAGATCAAACCCAGAAAAAGTTATTTAAGAAAGGAAAGGTAATCATAAATGTTCCTTTTCCATCAGTTTATTATTTATACAAAATCATCGCGGAGAGATGGCTCAGTGGAATAAGCGCTTCCCTGGTAAGCGAAAGGGCCTGAGTTCAATCCCTGGTTCCACCAAAAAATAAATAAATAAATAAATTAATTAATTAATTTACGGGCTGGGAAGATGGCCTAGTAGAATAAGTGCTTCCCTGGCAAGTGCAGGGGACTGAGTTCAATCCCTGGTTCCATCAAAAATATCATAATATATGTATTGCCACATTTTCATAAAGTTAAATCATTTTTCTTTTATAAATGATAATGCAGACATAAAAGCTTATGGGCAAGTTGCTGTAACTATTCAGATGATGATGAGAGAACTGGAGGAAAGATAAGATGGTACTCTCATGAGATTGAGCACTATGCAGCCATTTAAAAGAAACAGATGGGGAAAAAAGGGATGAACTCTATTGTACCCATCTGAATGGTGTCCAATATGTATTAGTGGGAAATAAAGCAAGTTATAGCTAAATATCTACTGACTAGTCTCATTCTTGTTTAAAAATATAGGGTTGGGCACAGTGGCACACACCTGTAATCCCAGCATTTGGGAAGCTGAGGCAGGAGGACTGCTGTTAGTTGAGATCAGGCTGAGGCTAGCCTGAACTGCATACTGAGACCCTAGCCCAAAAAGACAAAAAAGAGCTGTGACATTGCTCAGCAGACTAAGCGCCTGCTTAGGCAAGTGCAGCACAGGGACTGGTTTGATCAGTTGCCACATGCCATTCGAGCCCCACTCTTGGGTGTGCTTAACTGGGGACCAGATCTGAGTGTGGTGGTGCATGCCTGTAATCCCAGGACTTGGGAGGCTGAAAACAGGAGAATCACTATGACTCAGATCTATGCAGTGAGACCCTGTAGACCCTGTACTAAATACATAAAAGTTTTTTAAATTTTTAAAAAAGAAAAAATATATATGTATGTATGTATGTATGTATGTATGTATGTATGTATGTATGTATGTATATGTTGTCCTTTGTTGAGTTATCTAGATTGGCCAGTGCAGTAAGTTGTGCCAAGTGTGTGAGGTGGGGTAGGGATTCTAGCAAGGCAGACAGAAGCCTTGAATCCAGGTGCTTAGGACTGTTGTTGGAGAGACCCAGTGGTTGATGGTATCTAACAGCTGTGGGCATGTGGATGAGAGACTCTCTTCTTGGTGCTTCAGGTAACTACTGGTGAGAGCCAGGCATGGTAATGGACATCTGTGATCCCTGCACTGTGAAAAGCTGAAGCAGAAGGACTACAAACTGAAGTCTAGCCCAGGCAGTTTAGCCACTTAGTGGGACCATGTCTCAAAAATAAAAAGGGTTGGGGGCATAAATCAGTGTTAAGGTCCTGCATTGAATCCATAGTGCTACCACATTCAACCAATCAATAAAATCCCAGTCACAAGGGCTAATCTTTAATCCTGAAGTTCCCTAATTGTTATTTTCTTATTTTTTATTTTTTATTTTTTATTTTTTTTTTGCGTTACAAGGGATTGAACTCAGGGCCTTATGCTTGCCAGGCAAGCACTTATTCTACTGAGCTATCTCCCCAGCCCTTTATTTTTGTCTTTTTGAGACAGGGTCTCACTTTACAGTTTAGGCTGACCTTGAGTTCACTTTGTACTCCAGCCTGTTCTTGAACTCACAATGATCCTCCTGCCTCAGCCTACCAAGCACTGGGATTACAGGCATATGCTAACATGCCTGGCCCCATAATTGTTGAAAATATGGTGCTGAGCTGCTCTGGCAGGGCTCATGGAGGTCAGAAGCATCTATCCTGGCGTAGTGGATGGTGGGCAATGCAGGCTGCAGTCTTACTTTAGCAAGTGTCTGGAAGGTCACTCTCCTCAGCTGGTTGAGCAGAGATGGGAGAGGCGCCCCTAGAGCACACAGCAGAGGCCTGTCTCTAGGCAGGGTTATTGTTCTCTATTGTATGAAACTGCCAGATAGGCCCTCCACAGAGTATGGGGAAATGAAATCAAGCCAGTCCTCTCTCTGCTAGTCCAGCCAAGCCTGTGTGCTAATTCTATTGTCTGCAAAAGAAGGCAAACTTTTCTCATTGGCCAGTCCAAAGAGACTTTTTGTACTTATTTCACCCCAAGAGGATACACTACAGGCAACATTTCTGCTCTGAGGGTCACATCCTTTTTTAATTTGTCCTTAGGGAATCTTGTGTACTAACTGAAGCTTGGCTTTGTGCTGATACACAGATACTGAGTTTCTAAGTGATATGGGGCCTTTATCAAAAGTCTAGAGGAAAAAAAAGAAGTCCAGAGCAATTATACGAGCCTGGAAAATGCCCTTTCCTGTCTCAGTCATATTTTCTCTCTCTCCTTCTCCTGCCCCCCTTTCTTCCTGATCAGCGCCAGTAGGATGGGGGCAGTGCTGAGGATGAGACCAAGGGCTTCCTGAAGGCTAGGCAAGTGCTCTCCCTCTGAGCTGCACCCTAGGCCTCCCTTTCTTCTCAGTGGTCCCTAGCCACTGTCTTCCCAAAGGTAAATGGACCCATGAAAAGCAGTTTGGCTAGATTTAATCAAGATGGCAGCCTTAAGCACTGGGCACTTTGTCTCTAATCTATCTCCCCAGAACGCTTAAAATAACAGAAAAGTAAAACCAATGAGTGATATGATTGCAGCAAACTGTACCTCTGAACCAGCAGTTCAAAGAGTATAAAGAATCCTGTGAGGCTCAAAATCACATGGAATCATTTGATAAGAGACACCGGTACAGAACCTATAGGAGTAAATTACCAGAGCAATTCCACAGAAAATTAAGTCTTTGAATAAATGCAAAGAGCATCCAGGTGGCACACGCCTGTAATCCATCTGGAGCAGGAGGTTCGCCATGAGTTCAAAATCAGCCTGGACTACATAGTAAGACTGTTTCAAACCAAGCAATCAACATATAACACAAACCGCAAAGGACCCCTGCAGATAATTAAATAATTACACTGATTAAAGAAAGGCCAGTTAGGCACCTCTGTGAGCACCCTGCCTCTCCTGATACCACTTTAATTCCAAATTAAAAGTTTCACACTAAAGAAGGTGAAATAATAGCTCAGTGTACTCAGTGCCTGCTTAGGCAAGTGCATGTACTGCGTTTGATTCCTGATATCACGTGCCTTGCTGGCCCCACCCCCAGGCACACAGAGCCAGCCACTGAGACTGGGCATGGTGACACATGCCCTGTAACACACAGCCCTGGGGAGGCTGAAACAGGAGGATGAGAACCTGCACGAAATATACACACACACAAAAAGAAACATGAAGTGCTTACTTCCAAAAGTTTGCTAGTGTGAGAATACCATAGAGCAAAGCAAAGCAAACCAACCAACCAACCGAACAAATAAGAAAACCAAAACAGACCTCTGAATAATATGGACTTCCAAAAAAAAAAAAAAAGAAACAAATTTTAGCTTGCAAAATAAACTGAACTCTTCCACTGCTAGAGTAAAGGTATTTGGTATTTTTCCAGAAGGAAAGTGTATTCCCTGTACTCATCCACCTTAAAGCACAGTCTGACAGGTCAACACATTCAATCCACTTCCACAGCTCTCCATCCCTTGGGAGACAGGCCACTTCAGGAATGCAGGCCAATAGAACAGCTAAGGAACTCGAACCAAGCTAGATTTGCTCATCAATTTGTCCCTTATCCACTAACATGCAAATCAATTAAGGATTTCCAGATATATGTGGAGAAAATGTACAGCAGAAAAGAGAAGGATCAAAATGAAAAAAATAGAATAATTGTCCCTGTGTGGGGAAGTGGTAGTGGGAGTGAAATCATACAAGGAGCAAAAATGATTTTCAGACTATTATTTTCACATATATTGAGAACATATCTAAAACACATCTCAGACATATGCTGAACTTCTTTATTGGTCAACTATGTATTACAGCACAACAAAAAGTGAAGCCTCTCCCCCAAAGAAAACATGTAGAATACAAAAATATAATGGCGAGAAAAGAAACAATAAAATTTTGAGTTGTACAAAACCTAACAAAAAGCAGTACCATTATTTTTTTGGAAACAGGCTTTCACTATGTGGCCTTGACTGGTTCAAACTTGTAGCAACCTTCCTGCTTCAGCCTCCTGAGTGATGGGATTACAGGGTTGTATCACCACACCCAGCCCAAAAGGAACCATGCTTGAATCTGAGAAAAACAGAATTCAGGGCCAAGAATATTAAGAGTTAACTGGACATTGAATATTGATTTAGGACTGGGGAGATGGCTCAGTGGAATAAGTGCTTCCCTG
>PVKA01014615.1:15000-51949 GCA_004027165.1 Ctenomys sociabilis
TAATTAATTAATTTATTTATTGAAACAGGGTCTCCTTATGCAGTTTAGACTGGCCTTGTGCACTTTCGTAGCTCCCAGGCTGGTCCTGAACTCTCAGAGATACTTCTGTGTCAACCTCTGAGTGCTGGGATTACAGGTGTGTACTAACACACCCAGTTCCACAGTGAAATGTTCTGTAGGAACTTTGCGCTTGCCAGGTAGATGCTTCTGCCTCTGCACTATCTCTCCAGTCCTATTACATTTTTTTTGTGTGGGTGGGTGGGTATCAGGAACCCTATTCAGGACCTTGTGCTTTCCAGGCAGGAGCTGTGCCACTGAGCTTTATCCCCAAATCCTTTACTTTTTCTTTTGAGTGTTTTTTTTTTTTTTTTTTTTTGAGACAGTCTCATTTTGTAGTTCAACCTGGCCTTGAACTCACTATGTAGCCCAGGTTGACCTTAACCTCATGGTGATCTTCCTGCCTTAGCCTCCTGAGTACTGGGATTATAGGCATGTGCTACTACACTTGATTTATCATGCTTATTTTTAGAAAAAATTTTCACACTGAAAGGAAACCCCATAGCCACTAGCCATCTTACTCAATCCCTTCTCCATATACACTAGCCTCCACTAATCTTATTGTCGTAACTGAATTTTTTTACTTGCCTAATAATTTTCAAGACTCATTTACATTATCGTGCCTGTTACATTTATCGTCTTAGTTACATTTCTCAGGACTGAGACACAATACCTGACATCCACAACTTAAAAGAAAGGGTTTATTTTTGCTCACCTTTCAATCTGTAGTTGGCTGGCTCCAAGGCAGGACAGCTCGGCAGTGAAGTGTGGCAGAGGAGAGCCACTCACCTTTTTCTTTTCAATGTATTTAGTGCAGGGTCTACAGGGTCTCACTACATACACTGTTGATTGCACTGATAGTGATCCTCCAGTTTTCAGCCTCCCAAGCTTGCTAGGATTACAGGCGTGCCATCACACCAACTGTCAGTCACCTCTCAGTGTGCTCCGCCCCGGGTGGGGCACCACAATTTGCCGTGCTGCGATCGATTTTTTTTTTTTTTTTATCTTTCTGAGACAGGCTCACACCATGTAGTTCAGGCTGTGCTCAGTTTGTAGCCTAGGTTGGTCTCCAACTCTCAGCAATCCTTCTGCCTCAGGAGGTGCTGGGAATACAGGCACGTGCCACCACGCCCAGCAAGAGCTGCTTACTTTAAGGCATCCCGGAAGCACAGAGGTTGAAGGGAGGAGCCCAGTCCTTCCAAATCCCAACCTCAGTGACCTACCTCTTTGATTAGACTCCACCTCCTAACAACGACCCAGCTATACACCCTAGTAATTCAACGTCCTTTCCCCCAGGCCTGCCTTTGAGCGCATGAAGCTTGTATGGGTTAACAATGTTTCATTGTATGGTGAGGGAGGTCAAAGTAGGACACTAGTTGGGAGGCTATTGAAATAGTACAAAGAAAGCCGGGCGTGGTGGCGCATGCCTGTAATCCCAGCACTCAGGAGGCTGTGGCAGGAGGATTGTTGTGAGTTCCAGACCAGCCTGAGCTACAAAGTGAGCTTAAGGCCAGTCTGAACTGCATAGTGGGACCCTGTCTCAAAAAGACAAAAAAAAAAAAAAAAAAAAAAAAAAAAAAAAAAAAAAAAAAAAAAGAAATAGTACAAAGAGATAGTGATATGCGAGACGTGATGGCATATTCCTGTAACCCCAGCATTTGGTAGATGGAAGCAGGAGGATCACCACCAGTTCAAGGCACCAGTTCAAGGCTAGCATGGGCTATGGTGAGTTCAAGGTCATGCTGAACTACACAGCAAACGATAGTTTGTCTTAAAAACAAGCAAACTGGGGCTGGGGAGATGGTTCAGTGGAGTAGGTTCAGTGGAGTAAGCACTTCCCTGGCAATCTGGCAAGCACAAGGGCCTGAGTTCAGTCCCCGGGTCTGTCAAAAAACAAAACAAAAAAACAGAAGATAGTGATAGTTTGACTCAGAGTAAAAGTAGTGAGTAGTAGTTCAATTCTTATATCTATTTTCAAGAGTCAGTTGCCTGGCTGAAGATATAGCTCAGCCACACAGCTCCTGCCTGACAAGCCCAGGGTTGTGAGTTTGACTCTCTCTCCTGGGGAAAACAAAGTCAATTGGATTTGCTGGCTATGTTTCAAATTCCCTGAGATTTTGCATCTGGGAACATGAAAGAACTGAACTGTATCAACTGAAGACTGTAGGTAAAATAGGTTTAGAAATGGGGAGGGCAGTGTGAGAATAGATTGGAACTATGATTTTGGACATGTGCTTTGAGATGTGTTGTAGATATTGAAGCAAAGAAGTCAAGTGAGCAGTTGGACATACATATTTGAAGTACAAAGGAGAGTTCTGGGTTAAAGTTGTAGATGCTGTTCCAAGCTTGAATATGGACAGAGATGAACAAAGAGTCAAATTGTAGGAGAGAAGAAGGAATAACTGAAGAATCAGCCAGTGAGGTAAAGGCAAGCCAGAAGAGAACAGTTGGGAGGAACTGTTGGCAGGAAAGAGTGATCATCTATGTAAAGTGTTGCAAATAGGTGGCATGAGATTAGAACTGAGAATTGACCAGAGTTCAGCAGTTTTGGAGGAGTTACTGAGCAGGAGGATCACAAGTTCCATCCCAGTTTGTTCAATTTAGGGACTTAGCAAGACTTTGTTTCAAAATAAAAATAAATAAATAAATAATGAAAGGGCCAGGGCTGTAGTTTCTTGCAAAGACTGTGGGTTCAACCCCTACTACCATAAAAAAACCAAATAGCAACAAAACCAAAACAAAGTGGCAAGATATTTAGGAGGTGATTGAGTCATGAGGTTGTCATTACCTTTTAAAAGAGCTTGGTGGAAGGAGTTTCCCCCCTTTCACCCTTTTGTCTCTCTCTCTTTTTTGTGGAACTGGGGACTGAACTCAGGCCCTTGTGCTTGCCAGGGAAGCACTTATTCTACTGAGCCAGCTCCCTGGCCCTCTGTTTTGTCTCCTCTCCCATGTGATAGCACCTAGTAATACTGTATCAATCACAAGACAAAATACTCAGCACCCAAAAATTAAAGAAAAATTTTGTTTTATTTTGCCTTTTTGAGACAGGGCTGGGGCTTGGGAGATGCCTTGGTAAAATAAGCATTTCCCTGGCAAGTGCAAGGGCCTGAGTGCAATCCCTGGTTCCATAAAAAAAGTAGAAAAAAGAAAAGAGACAGGGTCTCACCATGCAGTTCAGGCTAGCCTTGAGCTCATTTTGTAGCCCGCCATGGTCTCAAACTCCTAAGGGTCCTCCTGCCTCAGCCTGCAGAGTCCTGGGGTTACAGGTGTGTGCCACCATGCCTGGACCAGGAGAAGTTTTGCTCTTTAGTCTATAGCCCACTGACTCCAAAGCATAAACTGCATGGCAGAAGGGCTGGGTGGAGGAAAGCTGCTCATGGTATGGCAGCCAGGAAACAGGGAGGAAGAAAGGAGGCACTGGGGAGAGGTACACTCTCTGCCCACTCACGTCATTGCCCCCCAGAGTTCTTCACATTGTTCTTTGAGAATGATAGACCCATATGACCAGCAAAGAAGATAGAATATGGGTATAGATGCTGGCGGAAGTGGGGAGATGGAATGATGTGAGGCTTTGGATGATGTTGGCTGCTGGAAGAGACAACTATTCACCTAGAGAAAAAAGGGAATCAATGCTCTATGCAGCAGTGTCTAACACTGAGCCACCAGTCACATGTGACTATTGAGCCTTCAGAATGTGACTAGGATGACTAAAGAACTGATTTCAAAATTTCTCTCGTCATCCTCTTATAAAGCCACAGGGAGGTTTCACTCTCATGACCTCATCTAATCCTAACTATAATTAAAAGACCACATATCAAAATTCTGTCATCATATGTTACTCTAGGGAATAAACTTCTAATACATGAAAATTTGGAGGACACGTTTAAACCATAACAGGGAGTTTCCTCTAAAATTCATGTTTTTAGAAACTTAATCTCCAAAGTCATATGTTGATGGCATTTGAAGGTGTGGCCTTCTGGAGAGGTAATGAGGATTAGATAAGGTCATGGGGTAAGCACCCCATGTGGCATTAGTAGTTTTATAGGAGGAGGCAGACACCCAAATCAGCAAGCTTGTTCTGCATCATCATGTGATGTCTCCTGCCATGGCCTGAAGCAGCAAGGAGGCTCTCAACAGATGCTGTCAACAGGGAGCCAGCATTGGAGTTGATATTGGAGTCCTGGCTTTTAGAACTGAGAGCTCCTACTCATTATAAACTACCTGATCTTGGGTATTTTGTTAAATTTACAGAAAATGGATGAAGATAGCAGGATGGGATTTTTTGCAAGGTGAGGGTTTGACCAAGTGAGTTCATGGAAGTGAAAGGAGGAAAGGGAATTAAGGCTGTATGGAATGGAGTGTTTATGATGCTTGACCATGAAATGTAAGAGGGAACTGAGGAGGTGAGAAGAGGGAGACAGAGCCATTGTAGGATCAATGGCTTGGAGGTTTGAATAGAAGACTAGGGGATTGTTAAAGTCAATATACTGCAGAGAGTGCACAATAAAGAGAAGAGGCGGCTCTTTGAGTAGAATCCATAGAGAGGATATGGTGGTACACCCCTACTACCCCAAGTACTAAGGAAATAGAGTAGGAAGATCACTTAAACATGGGAGTTTGAGTTCAAGTTGGGAGACTGACTCAAAAGCAAAACAAACCAAAACCCAAAAACAACCCCACAAAACTAAACAACAGTTACAGAATGGGATGGATAAACATAAGATTATAATGGTTTCCAGATCCTGCTAAAGATTAGCAGAATGGGCTTCAAGAACTGACGGCAAATGATATTAGATGGATCAAATATATGTATATTGAAAGACTTATGTATGTATGGTAGTATTAATGTCCAGATGACAGTATCATAGGAGTTATAACTGTGCAAAGAAGGGAAGTAATCTAGAAGTCAGTAGAGGACAGCAACAGTGAGTGGATCATGGATGGAAGAGATATTATCTCCTGAAATTCAAGCCAGGGAGTTTGAGGGAGGAGGATGGTTTAGAAGTGTTAATAAGGAATGAGGACATGTACATAATTCTGTTGGACAGCAACCAGCCATCATTTGAAGTTGTGGGAAAAATGAATTCAGGAAAGATTCTTTCTTTTAGAATAAGATAAAGGAAGCACTGAGAAAGGAGTTTGAGAATATAGGAAGTTTGGTTATGATGAGCATGAGTCCCAGAACGTATGGTGGAACCATGCGAAATGGGGACAGGATGACTTCCTAACTGGACAATCTTGGGGCAAGCTTAGCTTCCTTTTTCCTTTTCGTTCTGATTCTTCACCGATAAAATGGAAAATATACTTGGAATTTACTTTTTAAAATAACTATGCCTTTTCATGAGCTGTTTCAGCTCAGACCTCCCTGGGGACAGGGTTGGCATGGCATGTGGTGCTGGGAATTGGACCATGGTCTTTGTACATGCCTAAAGTTGCCTAAGTAGGTGCTTTAGACCACTGAGCTATGTCACTGGTCCCGGAATCTACTTTATAAATCGCTCTGATGGAGTGAAAGATCTTGCACCAGTGCCTGGCTGAGGGTAAATACTCCATAAATGTTAGATATTATTATTGTTGTCATTACATTCCTGGGTTGTTTGAATGCTGAATAATGTGGAATTATTCATGCATTTTCTTTGAAAAAGCTGAGGGGACAGAGGCAGCAGAGAGGGACATATTGAAAATATAGGGCTGGCCAGATAGCTCAGTGGACTAAAGCACCTGCTTAGGCAGAGGGCAGAGGCCAGGATTTGATCCCCATTGTGCCATACCAGCCCTGCCCCCTGGGCACACTGAGACCAAGATTGATACTGTGCCTATAATCCCAGCACTTGAAAGACTGAAAACAGAAGGGTCACTTGGAGTCTGATTCACATAGTGAGATCCTGTATACCCTGTCCTAGTATGGTAGTAGGAAGTAATATCCCACCTGGAGATTTTTATCTTATTTTCATAGTGGAAGTTATTTAGAGCTGTTGAGGCAGTGGAATTTTGAGAATGGAGAAGCTTGGACAGTATCACTGGGGTGAATAAATTAAACGAAGGAGTTAAAAACATGACAAGAATCCCCAAGTGAATTCAAAGTCCTTGTGGTTAGTAATCATTAATTCAGAGTGGTACCAGTCTGTTCAGCAGAGTGGTTTTTTTCTGACATGCTTTATAGGTAGGAAAGTCTATGAACCAAATGTCAGTCTTTGATGAATGAGTAGACAGCAAAGAGGTGAAACCAAGGTGTAATGAAATGTCATAAAACTCAGAGGAAAGGGGCCAGGGAGATGGCTCAGTGGAATAAGCGCTTCCCTGGCAAGTGCAAGGGCCTGAGTTCAATCCCCGGTTCTGCAGAAAAAAAAAAAAAAAAAAAACCTTAGAGGAAGAAGGATGAGGGGGCATACATGAGCATGGAGGAGGAGGAGTTTGGATGTTGCATCATGGCTGGAAGAGGTTATGTAACTCACCTCCTCACTGCACTATGAGTTGTGCATTGGTGTAAGTCATTTTCATTAGAAAGGGAGATAAGGGATGCTGCCTCCTTAGGAGGAAATCAATTCAAATTCCTCATGATGAATGTGATTATTATGTACTGCAAACATGTTCTACTGAGAAAAAAGTTAGTGGATATCCAGGGATGAGTTTCAGAGCGGTCAAAGAGTTTATTAATCATTAATCACGAAATGGTGTTCCACGAGACACAGTAGAGTTCCTAGAAGTGAAGGTAGAAGTAGGATGGTCTAGGGTGAAGAAGCATGAATAATCACAAGAACCCAGAGTATTATGAGTCTAGGAGGGAGGAGGGGATAAAGAACAACAATATATTTTTTGAACAATATCTTAAGAACAAATACAGTCTAGTGTTAGTGGTTGCATGGATTATCTTGTTTAGTCCTCATAACAACCTCATGAAATAACCTTAATTTTACAGGTTAGAGGACTCAGAGTGTAATTAGCTTGTCCAAAGTCAAATAGTGAATTAGTCAAACTGGATGCTGGTAAACAGAGATGTGAGTGAGCCATAGTGTTTGGTACACTGCAGTTTTAGGTGGTTGGTGTTGAAAGTCTTATGATAAACAGAAGACTCCCTGGTCTCGAAATTCAGCTCTGAGAGCTTTTTGTTGGTGTTCCTTACCCTATTGCTTGGTGGGAGGATCCAGGCAATTGCAAAAACCAATGTATTTTGTCACCTCTGGAGGGATCTGTGTTGATAATGGTGTGGGAAGCAGGAAGTGGTGTGATTCTTAGGTTTGTTTTGTTCTAGTAAGGGGATATATAAAGGCAGGCTGTAGCTTCCTCTAAAGTGTAAGGCTGAGAGGCAGTCTGTGGGAAATGTGAACCCACCGGAAGACTTCACAGGCTGTAGATCCTGAGAGATGTGAGGCCCAGCAGGGGTCTGGCAATGGCCCAGTTTTTCCTTGCAGTGAAAGCAGCTCCACTGGTGTTCAAAACTGTGGCTGAGCTCCTAGAAGTCTTTCTCCTGGACACTGAATGTATTGGGTGCCATGCCTATTGCTCATGAAATTTATGAAAAAGAAAAGAATGTCTTTTTGTAAACTTCCCTGAGGAGTATTTTGGAGCCTTGTATCTAAATGATCCTATAAAAACACTTTCAAAATCCCAAGCAGACAAACAGAATTGCTAAACATTTAATATTTATTGTAGCCAATTTATTTTAGCAACATGTATGGTGCATGTGGCATTTCTGTGTCCTGTGCCACAGGGCATTCAGGATCCTTGTGAAATAGACTGCTCAGAACATGATACATAGATAATAGGACAGAGAGTATGGATGTCTACAACACAAAAGTCTTTTATAAATGTTTATTACATGAATAAATGAAGTTCATTTTTCATTTGTAAGGAGGTTTATTTTGAGGTATTTCTTTTATGACATACAGGTTTTTTTTTTTGGTAATAGTGATTTATTTGAAAGGAAATCCTTTCTCAGGAGCAAATTCTCATACATAAAAGAATTGATTTTATAATGATAGCATTTACAACACAATATCAGTTAGGTGTAGTGGTGCATGCCTATAATCTCAGCACTTGGGAAACAGAGGCAGAATGGTTAGCACGAGTTCCAGGTCAGGATGAGCTACAAAGTGAGTTCAAGGATGGCCTTAAGTGCATAGTGAAACCTTGTTTCAAAAGGACAAACAAGGGACTGGGGAAATGGCTCAGTACAATAAGCACTTGCCTGGCAAGCACAAGGGCCTGAGTTCAATCCTGGGTTCCATAAAAAAAAAGAAAAAATCAAAAAGACAGACAAAACAAAACAACAACCCTCCAAACCCCTCCAAAAAACAACATAACCAAAACCAAACCATACACAATATGGTGTGTATGTGTGTGTGTGTGTATATATATATATATATATATATATATATATATATATATATATATATATATGGTGTGTGTGTGTCTGCATATATATATATATATAATGAGGATCAAACTTCTGGCTGCTGTGTCTGTATTCCACTGAGCTATATGACCAGCCCTTCTAAGCATACAATTAATATTGATGATTTGAGCTGAGTGTGGTGTCACACACCTATAATCCCAGCACTTGGGAGGCTGAGACCGAAGGACCAGTGTGCTCAAAAGCAGTCTGAATTGCATAGTGAGACTCTGTCTCAACAAGACAAAAAAAAATACTGATGATGTATCTTGGCATTTGTCATAATTAAGGTTTGGTTTCCATCATCAGAGTGTATGTGTTTTCTTATAATTTAGAGTATGTATAATATTTTCTCAATTTTAGTAAACTCAACACAAGGCTTGGCACATGCTAGGCAAATATCAGTGAACTAAACTCCTAATGTAAAAAAAGTACTAAACAAAAAAAAATCATTCGGGGCTGGGTTGACACTCCAGAGTATAAGTGCTTGCCTGGCAAGGACAAGGGCCTGAGTTTAATCCTTGGTTCTGAAAACAACAAAACAAAACAAAAAACCCTAGATATGTATTTTCTTTATAGAACTGAAAGGCTTTGCTCTGAGCACTAAACATTTTCAGCATAATACTTTTGAGTAAATGTAAGATTAGTAGGCTTGTCAAATTAAAATTTCAATAATTTAGGAAGAGGCCCAGCAAGATAGCTCAGGGGACTAAGTGCCTGCTTTGGCAAGTGCAGGGACCAGAGTTTGATCCCCAGTCCTACATGATGACCTGGGCCCACCCCAGGGCACGCTGAGCAGGAAATAGAGTGTAGGGGTGTTGACTCCTGTCTGTAATCCCAACACTGGGGAGGTTGAAAACAGGGGGATCACTAAGACTCTGAGCTGCATAGTGAGACCTGTACCAAATACATAAATGGAAAAAAAAAGAATTTAGGAAATCCATTCAGCTGGGCATGGTGGCAAAAACCTGTAATTTCAGCACTTAGGAGGCTGAGGCAGGATGATCACTGTGAGTTCAAGGCCAGTCTAGACAACATAATCAAGTTCAAGGCTAGTCAAAATTATATAATGAGACCCTATCTCCAAAAATAAAATAAACGAGTCTATCCAGATGTTATTAATTTCCATAAAGTTAAGTTTTTTCCTTTCAGAGGAACTGGAGATTGAACTCAGGGCCTTGTGCTTGCCAGGGAAGTGCTTATTCCACTGAGCCATCTCCCTGGCCCAAACTTGTTTTATTTACTGGTGAATTTTATACTTATTATATGTACTATTACCATAGACAGACAGTTCAAAAATTATCACAATTCAACTTTAGAATTTTTTGACAATGTGAAACAATAACATTCAGTAGAATCATACTTTAAATTAGATTTCTTTCTCCGGGCTAGAGATATATGGTGTAGTGTTCTATCACTTATTCTATCCAGAGGTAGCAGTGATCTGTAGCTTTGTTAGTCATGTCATCATAAAGAGAAACAACTGATATTCTATTGTGTTCTCTGTTGATAAGCTATGTAGTTTGTTAGGTATATTAAATGCACTTTCAATTTAATATTTTTAATTAATGGAGGTTTTATCAGATTTGTAACTCCATTGCAGGTTGAGGAGTGTTTATATAAATTTTAATGCATTCTTTTAGGGAATGGTCTACAGGGTGTTCAGGGTCTCAGTTACTAGATCGGACTCGTAGTTGATCCACCTGTTTACATCTTGGACCCAGGTGGTGGGTCCTGCAAGGCAGGCCCGGGGGAACCCCTGGCCCCTGTGCCTGCTTGCAGGCACTTTAATCCACTGAGCTCTTTGGCCTGCCCTCTATTTTCACTCAACTCAGTCTACTTAATCATAGCTGTTCATTCTTTGTTTTTTTCAGTATCTGGAGTCAAACTTAATACTTCATGCTTGCAAAGCAGACACTGTGCCCCTGAACTATATCCCTGGCTGTTTATTGGTGTCATAATGTATTTGTTGATAAATGGCAGGATCCCAGAAAGAGTTGTGAGAGTTGCCAGGAGAGGAAGGATGTTTGGCAAGAAGCATGGCAGCTTGGGGTCTGTGCTCCAAATTATTTTCCTTTGAGCTTCAGTTTTGCATGTTCATAAACTCAATATTCTGTTTTTTTTTTTTTTTTTTTTTTTTTTTTTTTTTTTCCTTTGGAACTGGGGATTGAACTCAGGACCTTGCATTTGCCAGAGAAGCACTTATTTTACTGAGCCATCTCCCTGGCCACTCAATAATCTGAATGTTCCAGAAGTGACTGATGCTGGGCATGTGGATTCATGTACAGGATTCCCACATGAGACCAATAATATAAACTAGAATGTCAGTTTGTTTATTTATTTATTTGACAAGATCTGGCTGTGTAGTCCAGGTTCGCCTTGAATTCACTATGTAGCCCAAACTGGCCTCAAACTCATGGGGATCCTCCTGCCTCAGTCTGGAGTACTGGGCTTACAGGCAAGTGCCAGCACACCTGCCACCAGTTTATTAATTTACAAAGACAAACAGAATTGTTCACACTGACTTCATGTGAAAACAGCAAATTCTTTCTCTGAGGGAGAATCTTTGTGGGAAGCAAAATTATAATCTGAAGATTATAGGCCAGGCATGGTGGTGCACACCTGTAATCCCAGCCCACAGGAGGCTGAGGCAAGAGGATTTCCATGAGTTTGAGGGCAGCCTGTGCTACACATAAAGACTAAGGCCAGACTAAACTAAACTACAGGCAACAGCCTGTCTCAAAAATAACATTATCTATGTGTGCTGCAAATCAAATTCAGGACTTTATGGTTGCTAGGCAGGTACTTGTCTTTCTGAATTAGATCCCTGCCCCCTGCCCCAAGATTATTGACACCATAGAATCAAGACAAGGTGAGTTAGTTGAACAATTTAAATGCATAGTACTGTTTTGTTAAGATTGCTCTAATGGCCTATCTCCCGTGAAAAGACTGGTGTTTTGTTTTACTATCCAATGCATATCCATCTCACCTTCTTAAGTGCCTGTTTAGGCTTTAAATTTTGTTTCTGCTTCCTTTACTGATCAACCTCTTCCTCTTTTTCCAGAGCGTTTCCACCGAGCTATATCCTCAGCTCTTTTCTTGAGACAGGATCTTGCTAAGTCACTTAATTGCTCAGGCTGGCTCAGAAAATGTGCACCACCACTCCTGGATAGACTGACATGATTTTGTTTTCTATTAGCCCTCTTGTCAGGTTTTTTTTTTTAAAGGCAAGGTCTTACTATTTAGTTCAGATTGGCTTTGAACTTGAGGCAATACTCTTGCCTCAGCTTTCCAAGTGCTAGGATTATAGTCTTGCTTTAGCCCTGTTAAAAATTACAAAACTATTTCATGTGTGGTGGTATACACCTCTGATCTCAGCACACTGGGAGGCTGAAGCAAAGGTATGCAAATTTTGCCATATATAGTGATTGAGCAAGACCTTGTTTCAAAAAATAAAATAAAATAAAAGTTATGGGGAGGCTGGGCATGATGGCACACACCTGTAATCTCAACACTCAGGAGGCTGAGACAGGAGGATCATTGCATTTTTTTTTTCTTTTTTTGTCTTTTTGAGACAGGGTCTCATTATGCAGTTCAGGCTGGCCTTAAGCACACTTTGTAGCTCAGGCTGGTCTCGAACTCACAACAATCCTCCTATCTCAGCCTCCCGAGTGCTAGGTTTACAGGCATGCGCCACCATGCCCGGCTTGCATTTTCGAGTCTAGACTGGGCTACAAAGTGAGCTGAAAGCCACCCTGAGCTGCATAGCTAGACAGTTTTAAAAAGACAAAAAACAAAACAAACAAAAAACAAAGGTCTAGGCGTGTAGTTGAGTGTGGAAACTTTACTAAATAAAACTTGTTGCTTCATGTGTTATTCCTTCAGAGTATACATAGTATCGCATGGCAAGAAGACACTTTATCTTTTACGCGAATTGTCAACTTGTAACTAGGTGAGGGAGGGATTGCAGCTAATAAGTTTTACTTAATAATTCCTTGGGGGGCCGGGGAGATGGCTCAGTAGAATAAGCGCTTCCCTGGCAAGCACAAGGGCCTGAGTTCAATCCCCTGTTTCACAAAAAAAAAAAAAAAGAAAAATAATAGTAATTCCTTCGGGGCACCTTAGTGTAGTCAGTAATAGTTACCAGATAAAAGAGGATACTCATTAAATTCAGATAGTAACTATATATTTTTGGTGAAGTATGCCTAAAATATTAAGGTGTATTTACACTATAAACATTAAACCGTTTATCTGAAATTCGATTTTAACTGGCGCCTTGTATTTTTACTTGCTAAACCTGAAAAGCTTATCACTACACTAACATGAAGTGATGAACCTTGCCTGGGTTCATGCTGGTCGGTAAGCAGCAATCTATTCGGTTGTCTCAGATAGGAAACAAAAACACATCCTCACCTTAAAAATATTTCGCTTAACAAGTAGCAGCTAAGCACGTAATAATTTTGACCCTTTGAGGAATCCGTAACAGTCACAAACGCTGCTTTGATTGGTTCCCCGCCTCCTCCATTCTCTTCCAGCAACTAGAAAGAACTGCACTCCTTTTCAAGTCCCGCCCTTCAGGCTGCCCCCAAAGGGGAGGAATAAGTTACCCCAATGGAACCGAAAAAAAAAAAGCCTACGTGGAGTTCAGAGGAGCGGAAGTAGTCAGATTTCACTCTGAGTCGTAAAGCGCGGCTTGCCTGCTCTCCTTCCGGAAAACGACAACAGCTCTGATTCCTAGTGCCGGCCTTCCTCGTGTGAGGGGATCTGCCGGACCTTTGCTAATTCAATTTCTTTCCCTTTCCGGGCCCTTCCCCATCGTCGCCCCCTTCACCTTGGATCATGTTCAAGAAGTAAGGACATGTGTGGCCTCCACGGCTGCTCACAAAGGCGGTGGGGATGAGGGTGGGGAAGAGGGCGAGAGCAACGATCCTCTTTCTCTCTCCCCCGCCCTTGCCATCCTGGCTCCCTAAGGTTTTCTATAGTACTATGCTGTCACTCGCAACTTGCAACACTTCTTTAAGCTTTCCATCCGTAATCCTCGATTGGATTTTGGCCCCTGCTGTTTTCCTTTCCTTTACCTCTTTTTACCCCTCCCGTAATTCTTTTTCCACCCCTAGGATTCTACCAATCACATCCGTGCACTGTGATTTAGGGGCATATCCTCTTGAGCTGAGAGGGGAGCCCTGCACTCACTGCCATATGTTTATTAGTTATGAACTGAATAAGGGAAGGCTTGACTTCCTGGGTCATGGGAGTGAAGGAGTCTGGGTGACAGGAAGCAAGCGGCCTGTCATGCCTATTGCCTAGCTGCCAGGTTAACCTTGTCTTGAAAATAACGTGATTACCCCGTAGGCTATTCAGTGTAAGGAAGACAAAATTCCCGAGATCCTACATTGTGGTTTGCCTTCCAGATTTGGTAGAAGCAAAAAACCAAAGGGGGAACATGGGCAAAGGAAGGTGGGTTCTGTGCATGAAATTTTGAGCAAAAGTAGATAAGGACCTTAGAAATCACCATCATCACCATCATCACACTTTAAAACACTCTCAGCAGATTACTTAGCCTAACAGGAGCCAAATTTTTGTGTTGTGCTTGGGTTGGTGCTTTTAATGCTTGAAGGCTTTATTTTAAAACAGGTTATATGATTGGTGGAAGTCTATGTTTTTTCCTGAGTAACATTCTCCAGGAAAGGCATTTTCTGATTGATTCCAGATAATAGTGTGAGCTATATTTCATCCCTCCTCCAGTTAATTGCCTTTATGAATGACAGGATTTATTTTGTTTATTTGCTTTGTTTTTGTGGTTCTGGGAGTTTATTTAAATATTATGTTGAAATGTCGGCTTTGTACAAAAGAGAATAAAAGGGAAATGGTACTTTAAAAATTTATTTCATAATTATTTTAAGCATCTAGGGACTTACTTGGGAATAGATGATTAAAACATTATCCTTTAGTTGCTCTGATACTTCTGTTTAGCAATACCTTTTTTTTCTTGCAAAAATCACTTGGCAGATTTGATGAAAAAGAAAATGTGTCCAACTGCATCCAGTTGAAAACCTCAGTTATTAAGGGTATTAAGAATCAATTGATAGAGCAATTTCCAGGTATTGAACCATGGCTTAATCAAATCATGCCTAAGAAAGATCCTGTCAAAATAGTCCGATGGTAAGTCTTTGTTTTTCTCTATGTAAAGCTTAGAGTAGCAAAATAGTAAATGGTTAGGTTGTTCTCATTCCAAATATAGTTATTTTCATATGAACTATTGATGGATTAATAAGGATACATACATAATAGTTGTGAAACTTACCAATATTTGTACTTTCAGATACATTTGTATCCATGAAAAGTGTGGCTTTGTGTACTGATTATTAAATAGTTAAATGTTTTTTCTTTCTGCTGAAGTTAAATGTTTTCATTTAAAGTGATATTTCAGTTCTTTAAATATATTGAAATACCTAATAATGGAGTTGAAATGAAAAGATGTGAAATAAAATTGGTTGTAGCAAGTCATATATTTCCTCTTTCTTTACTTGATTGATATGATAGGAAAAATAACCTAAAGTGTTTATAGCCAGTGTCTTTAATGAAATTAAAAAAATTAATATCCCTATATATGCATGTTTCATGTTGTAAATTTTAAAGAATGTTTCACTTACATTTATTTTTGAAGGAAGATGTCTAACTTGGTACTTTGTGAAATTTGTCTTACAGCCATGAACATATAGAAATCCTTACAGTAAATGGAGAATTACTATTTTTTAGACAAAGAGAAGGGCCTTTTTATCCAACTCTCAGGTTACTTCACAAATGTAAGTCTTGTTAGAAATGTACGTTTGAGAATGTAGAAAGACAAAAGGAGTTGAAAGTGACTTCTAGCAGTTAACTTGTTATTTGTTAGTATGAGGTAATAAGTATTAGTCAATGCCCATTTTGTGGTAAGTTTAAAAAATGCAAATGCTCTCATTATGTGTTCCAAAAAAGCCAACAAAAATATTTCATTCATTCCACAAATATTTATTGGACTTGCTATATGCCAGGCACCGAGGTAGGTATGGAGAATACAACGGGAAGGAAAGACAGACATGTTCCCTGTCCTTATGAAGCTATTAGTGTAGTTGGAAGAACACACAGGAATTATACAAAGATGTGTTCATAAACTGTGATAAGGGCTGTGCACAATTTGAAATTCATCACTTAAATCTGTATCTACATATATCCAGTGGAAATAATTCTCTCTATGGGAAAACGTTGGCTTAATGTGGGAGTGTCATTTAACACTATAGTGGCATGTTATATGTTAGATGTTATAAAAACAAACAGGATTTATTTCATACACCTGTATTCAGGTTATTAGATTGAATATATTACAAAAGAAAATCCATGGAAGCTGCAGTTCCAGTGCACAAGGAATTTTCAAATGGAAAGTAAAATTTCTGCTTTTCAGTCTGTATTGTAGCCTAGAGACAGAAGAAAAGGGAGTGTCTATTGCTGGTGGTGATGGTGGTAGTGACTGAATGAATTTGGCTTTTTGCTAAGAGGAAAAGGTTTTGAATTACCTGGTGGTCAGAAACAATAAACCTATAAGGCAAGTCTTTGAAGAGGTGAACCATTTTAATATTTCACAAGGGAATAATTACATGTATTTGATTAAATACTACTTTTATCAAGTTACAAGCACTGGTGGAAATTGAATTTTTATACAATGGAAAAAAGGTTTTATAACAAACTTTTAAGACTAGGATGTGTGAATGTTTTGGCTATGTAATGTTATTGTAGGGGTTTTGTTAAATTTTTAGGCATGGGGGCTGAGGAGATGGCTAAGAGGAATGAGCGCTTCCTTGGCAAGCGCAAGGGCCTGAGTTCAATCCCTGGTTCTGCGAAAAAAAGAGTTTTTTTTGGTATGATATTGTGGTTTTAGGAGAATGGTTTTTACTATTGGGAGAGGTTTGTTTATTTTATTTATTTACTTATTTAATTTTTTCTTTTTTTTGAGGCAGTCTCTCACTATGCAGCTCACTTTTATAGCCCAGGCTGATCTCCAATTTGCAATGATTTTTCTGCCTCCTGAGGGCTGGGATTACAGGTGTACACCACTAAACCTAGCTTGCTTTATTTTTTGTAATGAAGCATTATATTTGAACTAAATTTAAAATTCCACTAAAATATATATATATATATATATATAGATAGATAGATAGATAGATAGATAGAGAGATTGAAACAGGAGAAAATTTTGAGTTTGCTGCCAGCCTCAGCTACACAGTGAGATGCTATCTGAACAAATGGGTGAGATGCAAAGGATTAACGTTTATTAAATCAGATAGGTGTGTCTGGATGTTCAATGAACTATTGTTTCAGTTTTTCTGTAAGTTGCACATTGTAATAATAAATATGTGGAAAAAGATCTTATTAAAATAACATAACAATATTTTGTTGGGATCAATCCTTTAGAACATCTTAGTTATTGTAATGTAAAAAATAAGATAACATGGTAGTTTAAGGGCCAGGGAGATAGTTCAGTAGAATAAGTGCTTCCTTGGCAAACTCAACAGCCTGAGTTCAATCCCCGGTTCTGCCAAAAATAAATAAATAAATAGAAAATTAAAAAAAAAATGGTAGTTTAAAACATGAACTTGGGTTTACGCTTACCTACATTCAAGTATTAGTGCATGTCTTTTTTGCTAACTTACCTAAACTTTTTTTTTTATTTTATTGAGAAACAAATAGTAAGGAGACAGTTTTAAAACTGATTAATAGGATAGGTTCAATAATTAATACATGGTACATTGTTATCTTCTTAGTAGTTTTCCATAGTACAAGATGCAGACAGGATATCCTGTCCTAACACTATTAGTACAAATTTTTCTTCTTATTGAATTAAGTGAAAGTTGTGGTATATCTATCCTAACTTTTCTGTATATACAGATAAAAAATGGTCCTTCCTTTGTATCCCCTTTTTTGTTTAGTCCTGTCAGAGATGGTTATTCCATTGGCATCTAAATACTATAGGTCCGTGAATTCAGCAAAACAATCCAACACAGTCCAGCAGTCCACAATAGTAGTGGGTATGTAACATTTTTAAACTTTGCTACTTTGTCTTTTTTTTTTTTTTTTTTCTTTTTGTACCATGGATTGAACTCCGGACTTTAAGCTTGCCAGGCACTTGCTTATGCCTCTGAGCTATCTCCCCAGCCTCCTTTGTTTTTAAAATATGAACACTGTATGTGTATCTTTCCAGAGTTGTGAAGATTAAATGATAAAGTACACGTAATATACCTAACACAATGCCTGGACCATAGGATATACTCAGTATACGTCAGTCTTTATAATGATGTAGTAATTGTTCAACAAATGCTCACTGCTACTTATAGTTATCATGATTATGTTCATCATTATCAAGAGGCACATAGAAATGAAGACCTAAAAATAAATTATGCCTGTTGATGACTTCATTCAGGTTCCTTTTTTGAGTAAAATGTTTTAATTTGGAGCTCTTTGAATTAAATTTGGTCTTTGACTTATCCTCCTACTACTTAGAGGACTAATAAGGCATTAAATGAATAAATATATTGCCTGTTATTGTCATTATTTAGAGATTCTTTGAAAAGTTTGAAGTTTTTCCCCCAGTTATTGTTTGAAATCTTTTAGAGATTCTGTTAGATGATAAATTATTAGTAGATACACCCATGCATTTTAAAAAATTTATAAGTGCGGTACAGGGTTGCAGGATAAACCCTGAGGGTACCTGACTGACCTTATCTGAAACAAAAGTTACATTTCTTGTTATATAGGTCTTGCTTTATCTTGGTCTTAACCATCCAGCAGAGAAGTACAAGAAGGAGGTATATGAAGTAAAGCCATATTTATATACTGAGCTGTGTGTGAATGGCTCAAGTCAACAACTTCTGTGGATAACGCACTACTATTGTGGACTGTTGGACTGTGTTGGATTGTTTTGCTGAATTCATGCACCTATGGTATTTAGATGCCAATGGAATACCCATCTCTGATAGGACTAAATAAAAAAGGGGATACAAAGGAAGGACCATTTTGTATTTGTATATACAGAATAGTTAAGTTAGCTTAACTTAATGAGAAGATTTGTACTAATAGTGTTTGGACAGGATATTGTGTTTGCTTCTTGTTTTATAGATATCCATTAAGAAGATAACAATGTACAATGTATTGATAAATAAATAATAAAAATATTACAAAAGGAAAAAAATGCACATTTTGAAAACAGAACTATATAGCTAATTAATAAGTGTTAAATATTATTAGTGTATTCATGTACTTACATCTAAGTATTTCCTGTGTGAAGTATCTAAGCATCTTTTCCTTTTTTGTGTGCTAGGGACTGAAACCCAGGGCTTTCATACTGAGCTACATCCCCAGATGTTTTTGTTTTGAAATAGGGTCTTGTTATGTTTTTATTTTGAGACAGGTTCTTGCTAATTTGCCCAAGTGGGACTTGAACTTGTCCTTTTGCCTCAGCCTCTCAGTGTTGAGATCACGGGTGTATACTAACTATTGTACCTACCATTCTTTTGGGGGTAGGGCAAAGAGGTGCTAGGGATTGAGCTGAGGGCCTTCCAGCTCAATACACTCCAGTTCTGAGCAACACCCCTACCCACCGTTTTCCTTTTTAAATTGGGCTTTCTGTTTCAGATTTTCTCCTGTTACTAATATTTTGTATTGGTGTCTTGCACTGATGTACACTTGTTATAAATGATAAACCAGGCCTTATATATGATTGACAGTTTACATTAGGGTTCACTTTTCCTCTTGTATAGTTCATGTGGGTTTTGCCAAACACATAGTGCTGTGTCCACTGTTAGAATAATTATTTTTTTAAGCTGGGTGTGGTGGTGCAGGCCTATAATCCCAGTACTTGGGAGGCTGAGGCAGGATGATTGTTGTGAGTTTGAGACCAGCCTGAGCTACAAAGTGAGCTTAAGGCCAGCCTGAACTGCATAGTGAGACCCTGTATTAAAAAGACAAAAAAAAAATATTTTTTTTTGTGGAACTGGGGATTGAACTCAAGCCCCTGCGCTTGGTAGGGAAGCACTTATTCCATCAGCCATCTCCCTGGCCCTGTTAGTATAATTTTATTGCTGTAGTTATGCTTTACTTACTTATCCTTCTCTTCTCCCAGGCTCTCTAGCATTTTGATAGTTTTTAAAAATTATGCTTTTTTCACTAATCATTGTATCATGAACATTTCACAGGGAATTATGTATTCTCCAGAAGCATGGTTTTGTTATAGATGAACATGACTTTTTGTAGACATACTTGTTTGTAAGCCTTCTAAGAGTATAGAAGGATCCCAGTGTTCCTAGTTTTGCTAGTACTAGGAATTACTTTTCTTAAAATATTTACCAGTTTTATCAGTGAAGGTTTTAATTTTGTTTTCCATCTTTTAGAAAGTACTATAATTTGATGGAAATATTGGCCCAAGTCCTTTGCCTATTTTGTTGAATCCTAAGTATCTGTTAATTTATGCAGTTTATTTTTTTCTCTTCCAGATCCTTTTATCTTGCCACACCAGCAGGTTGATAAAGGAGCCATCAAATTTGTACTCAGTGGAGCAAATATCATGTGCCCCGGCTTAACTTCTCCAGGAGCCAAGCTTTATCCTGCTGCAGTAGATACCATTGTTGTATCCTTCCTAGAGTCTAATTGCTGAAAAATGTATTAATTGTGTTCTTGTCATTATTAGAAGATCCAAGAGATAATTAGTTGTACATTATGTCTTCTTGACTGCATTTTTTAAATCTTTCTTTTAGTACAGGTATTCACTACACAGCTGGATGCCTAGTGATCCTTCTGTTTTCAGCCTCACCAGTGTTGGGATTACAGACAACAGAAAATAACATTTTAAAGTTATTGATACTAAATTATGAGTTTCATAGGATTTAAATGAAAACAAGTTGTAAAATGGGCATGGTGGTGCATATCTATAATCCTGGATACTCTGGAGGTAGAAGAAGGAACATGTTAAATTCAAAGCTAGCCTCTGGAATCTGATAAGACCCTGTCTCAAAATAAAATACAGAGGGCTAGAGATGGAGCTCAGTGGTAGAGTACTATCATGTACAAAACACTTGAGTTCAGTACTGAAAAAAAAAGAAGAAAAAGGTTATAAAAGAGTGCTAGGTGTACTGCAGCCCAGTGAAGATCTGTTATCGGACTTGGGATAACATATGAAACTCTTGATTACTAGTAGCCTGCAGGTGATATGTTTGGCTTAGTTTTTTTGGACATCAACTTGCCATTTGAATGTGTTTCATACAGATACAGGGAGTGGAAATACTCAAAGGGGAAAAGAAAAAGGGCTGGGGATATAGTTCAGTAGAATAAGTTCTTGCCTGGCAAGCGCAAGGTCCTGAGTTTGATCCCTGGTACTACCCCCCTAGCAGAAAAGAAAAAAATATAGGCAGCGTGTTTAGTTTTTCTGTTCTCAAGCCACAGTTTTCTATCAGAAGTGAGAAATATTGGCAATCTCCCACTTTTATCTTAAAATTATCATTATCATTATTATTATTGTCGTCTTTTTGAGATAGGGTCTTGCTCTGCAGTTCAGGCAGACCTTAAGGTCACTTTATAGCCCAGGCTGGTCTTGATCTCACAATGATGCTCCTGTCTCAGCCTCCCAAGTACTGGGATTTCAGTTGTGTGCCACCACATTCAGCTAAAATTATTTATCAAGGGCTGGAGAAATAGGTTGATGGTGTTAACCTTCTGCCTGGCAAGCACAAGGACTGGAGTTTGATTCCCAATATCACTTGCCTTGCTGGCTCAAATTCAGGCATGGTGGCACACACCTGTAATCCCAGTGCTGGGGAGGTTGAGAGAGGAGGATCACTATGAGTCTGAAATGTGTAGCAAGACCATGCATGTATCAAATAAATTTGAAAAAAAGAACTTTAAAATTATTATTTTTGAGTAGTGCTGGAAATTTAACCCAGGGCCTTGGACATACTAGGCAAATGCTCTATCGCTGAACTATATTGACAGCCTATTTTATATTTTTATTTTGGGGGCTTTTTGAGCTAGAGTCTAGTTGTATACTTCAGGTTGCCTCTGAACTATCGCATAGCCCAGGCTGACCTCAAGCTTGTGGCAATCCTGCCTCAGCCTCCTGAATGCTTGGACTATAGGTGTGTGCTACCATGACCAGCTATATTTTTATTTTGAAAGAGGGTCTTAGGCCTGCCATGCGGGCCCCACCCCAGAGGAGTGCTGAGATGGCAGTTGACACTGGGCAGCAATTGAGACTGGTCATGGTGGTGCATGCCTGTAATTCCAACTTTTGGGAGGCTGTAAACAGGAGAATTTCTAGGAGTAAGACCCTATACACCCTGTAGACCCTTCCCTAAAATATAAAATAAAGAAAGAAAGAAAAAGGATCTTGCTAAGTTGCCAAGGCTGATCTTGAAGTTGTGATCCTCCTGCATTAGCCTCCTGAGCAGCTGGGATTATGGGTGTGTACCTTACCTAACAATTCATTTTTTTTCTAGGCAGTGGGGGTAGAACCCAGGGCATCATACGTACTAGGCTAGTACTGTACCATTTGACTACCTTCCTACTCCTTAAGGTGCTATTTTAGGATTTGGAAGAGAAATCTTGACATTCCAAACAATGTTTTTTGTTTTGTTTGCCATTCTGGAGACCCAGTTCAAGGGCACTGTACCACTGAGCTACATCCTACCCCTTTTTATTTTTTTAAAAACATTTGGATATGGTCTTCCTAAGTTTTTCAGTCTGGCCTTGAACTTGAGATTTTTCTTTCTGAGTCTACCAAGGAAATAGGGTTAGTTGTTTACTACCACATCTGGCCCCTAATTGTTTTTAAGCCTCTGTTCAACCCGATGTGGAGATGAGTAATTTTGCATTATTTCTATTTGTTCAGATATATTCTAGTTTAAATCAGTTTTGTGCACTAGTTTAGACAGGAGGCCATGTTCTTCTTTGTCATAGCCAGAGTGGTCATTTGCCTCAGGTTGAGGAAGGAGTGGTATTTGATTGGAGTGGGGAAAGCACTATGGAGTAAGAATACCCTGGAGTGGGTTTAAGAGTATGTCTAATGCCCAAAAGGAGGTTATCCTCTGTTGTGGCAGTTACATTATAGCTAAGAGGCAGACTAAATGGGTTGTTTACATTTTAGGAGCAGCTTATGTTACTATCAATACTAGTCACCTAATATTGAGATATTTATGAAAAAATGAATGGATGAATTGGAAACCAACAGAGAAAAGTATTTTTTGAAGATAGGTTACTTTTTTAAGTTTGTGATTTAAGTGTTGACTCATGTTTTGTTTTGGGCTGTCCCTTAAAAAATTTCCTAGTATCTAGACTTTTTTTTATTTTTGTCTTTTTGAGACAGGGTCTCGCTATGCAGTTCAGGCTGGCCTTAAGCTCACTTTGTAGCTCAGGCTGGTCTTGAACTCACAACAATCCTCCTGCCTCAGCCTCCTGAGTGCTGGGATTACAGGCCTGCGCCACCATGCCCGGCTGGCTTTTTTAAGATAAGTTTTGCTGGGTTGCCAGGCTGGTCTTGACCTCCTGGACTGAAGCTACCATCTTGCCTCAACCTTCTGAGTAGCTTGGCCTACATAACGTATGTCTCACTGTACCTCACAATTTTTCAAAGATAATTCATAGTTTTAGCCTGGCTTGGTGTTGTGCATTTGTAATGATCACATTTAGAAGGCCGAGTTCCAGGATCATGAGGTCACGTGTCCTGGGCTACATAGTTCAGAGATAACCTGGACTACATAGTGATATCTTCTGTAAAAAATGTCCTTTTTATATTTTGAAATAATAAAGTACCGAGTTTCTATGTACCTTTGAGCCATATATATATATATTTTAGAAAGGGTCTTGCTGAATAGTTTAGGGTGTCCCTGAACTCACTATGTAGCCCAGGCTGGCCATGAATTTGTAGCAATCCTCCTGCCTTAGCTTCTCAGTGCTGGGATTATTGGTGTGCATCACCACACCTTGCTGATCCTTATCTTCTAAAATACAAATGTCGGTGATGAGCATCCCAGAAACTCCAAAGGATAACCAAGTCTATTTGGTTCTAGTGGGCTTGAAACTATTTTTTTTTTATTTTTTCTTGGTGGAACTAGGGATTGAACTCAGGCCCTTGCGCTTGCCAGGGAAGTGCTTATTCCACTGAGTCATCTCCCTGAGCATTGAAACTATTTTATAGGACATTCAAAGTAGAATAGGAATATAATTATGATTTTAATATGTCATTTACATAAAGATAGCATTCAGTGATCAAAACACCAAAATCAATATTTATTTCACATTTTAGTATTTATGTTGAAGGAATTTATCCTCTCTTTTTTAATGTATTTGGTACGGGGTCTGCAGAGTCTACAGGGTCTCACTACGTAGATCAGACCCATGGTGATTCTCCTGTGTTCAGCTTCCCAAGTGCTGGGATTACAGGTGCACACCACCATGCCCAGTCTTAATCAACATCTCAGTGTGCCCCTGGGGGTGGAGCTGTCAGGGCATGGCATGCCAGGGATCGAACTCTGGCTGTTGCACTTTGCCTAAGCAGGTACATTAGTCTGCTGAGCTATCTGGATGGCCCTTATCCTTTCATGATATATTCTGTTTCTCTTATTATAGGGTTGTAATATTAACATTGAGGGCTGAGAAGATAGCTCGGTGGCATAAATGCTTGCCTGGCAAGCACAAGGTCCTGAATTCGATCTCCAGTACTGCATGCTGTGCTTGCCTGAAACCTGGTGTGGTGGCACATGTCTTAATCGCAGTGCTGGGGAAGCTGAGACAGGAGGATCACTACAAATCGAAGCTGTGTAGAGAGAGCCTGTATCGATAAAATAATGTAAAAGTGTATTAATGTTGAAACTTTAAAGCAAAATGATTATTAGATTCACTCATGTAGCACTTATTGTTTGCAGTGTACTCACAGATTCTCCTAGCTCCCCACTGTCAAAGAGTCAGTGGTCTAGGGGAGTACACAGATAGGTTCAAAGTGACCAACAAGATAGGTAATTGTTAATAGACACCCCTCTTCCCAAGGCATTTTGTGAGATACATATTTTTCTTAGCTGTGTATTTTCAGGCAATTATGGCAGAAGGAAAACAGCATGCTCTATGTGTTGGAGTCATGAAGATGTCTGCAGAAGATATGTAAGTGTCACTTCAGGTCCTCCTAGCTTTTGAGGTATGAGTAACCAACCCAGGCAGCATCAGAATTTTTCTGACATTTATTGCCTTATCTCATAGATATCTAAGCACACAGCCTCATTTCTGATTTTTCCTAACAGGAAGCCATTGAAGCCTAGTTTGCCTTTAGGATTGCACTCTATCTTAAGTACTCTGAAAAGGACTCATTGCTAGGACAGCAGTTTTGTATGTATGTATGTATGTATGTATGTGGTACTTTAGCAGTTTTTATGTAGTATGTTTTAAATAGAGGGAGAAAACATTTTGCTGCTAGTTTTTAAAGAGGCACAGTTTTATTTCATCACTGCATAGCCTTTGTTTTCTTTTCTTTCTTTTTTTTTTCTTTGGATTGCACTCAGGCCCTTGCGCTGGCCAGGGAAGCACTTATTCCACTGAGCCATCTCCCCGGCCTCATTCTTTGTTTTTATACCACTTTGATCTAGTGGTATAAAAAATGGGAAATATTAGAGAACTACTAAGTATATGTTACCAAAATGCCAGCAGTTATATTTAAAACTTTGGAACTCATTTGATCACTAAAATAAGCCCTATTGTATTCTTTCAGGCATAATATAATACGTTTATATTTGGGTAGTCTTGTAATATTACTCGGCTTGTATGAACTCAGTACTTACTGTTAAAATCATTTTAAAAAATGAACTGACCAGGCACAGTGGCACATACCTGTAAAACAAACACTTAGAAAGTAGATCACTAGGTTGTAGGCCATCCTGGGCTACATAGTGAATTTAAGGCCAGCCTGAATTACATCATAGGGAGACCCTGTCTTAAAAATGAACAAACCATGAACTAAAACAGCAGTTTAGCTTAATGTAGACAATAGAAGTGATAGCAATAAGTTCTCTAAAGTAGCTTAATAATTACAAAATAAAAATGTACTGTAAATTATTTTTACCATGTGTAAACCAAAGAAAAATAAATTCATGTGTTTTTTCCCCCTTTTTACAGTGAAAAAGTCAACAAAGGAATTGGGATTGAAAATATTCATTATTTAAATGATGGGCTTTGGCACATGAAGACCTATAAATGAGCCTCAGAAGGAATGTACTTGGGCTAAATATGGATAATGTGCTCTATATGTGTTTGTATTTGTGTGTGACAGCATGAAGATAATGCCTCTGTGGTTATGCTGAATAAACTCTAGATGCTAAAATCCAGTTAGCTTCGAAGATTATTTTAATTTTTCTTAAATTGAAGTTAAAGTCAGGTAGCAAACATGGATGTTAAAAGGTATCTGGTAAGTAATTAAACAGGCAGCATAGCATCCTTTCTTAGGGTAATGATAATAAGCTAAGTTGGTAAATGCACTTGGCCTTTTTTTTTTTTTTTTGGTGGAACTGGGGATTGAACTCAGGACCTTGCACTTGCCAGGCAGGTGCTTACTCTACTGAGCTATCTCCCAGATCTTGGACTTGTCCTTTTCTGGTGGAACCCCAGACAATTTGTCTAGTTAATAAAGCTGGAAGCTACACTGGGAATTCTATCCCCTTATTCCACGGCACACAGTAGTGCCCAGTTTTGTGTGTGTGTGTGTGTGTGTATGTGTGTGTATTTTTTTAACTTTTCATTATGGTAAGCTCCAAGCATACCCACAAGTATAGGGAATAGTATAAGGTTTTTCCTTTATCATCATCTAGCTTTAGTTTATGGCCAGTCTTTCATATTTACTTCAGTTTATGGCCAATCTTTCATCCGTACTTCAATTACTCTTCCCCACTCCCCAGTTACTTTGAAGCAAATCCCAGACACATTCTCATTTCATCTTTACCTTTATATGTATCTTTAAAAATCAAGTGGTGTTTAATGAAGTAAAGTACATGTATATGGCCATCATAGTGTGATCATACCTGGAAAGTTATTATTTGTTTCTTTTACAAACCCTACTCCTTCTTTTATCTTTTAAATTAGATCCTACTTTTTTGTTTTTTGATGTGGTGGATGGAACCACGGTCCTTGCATGTACTAAGCAAGTGTTCTATTAAACCATAACCCCAGCCTTATCCTTTATTTTGGGGGGAGGTGAGGATTGCAACAGGATCTCACTATGTAGTTCAGGCTGGTGTTGAACTCACTTTATAATCCAAGTTGGCCTTAAACTCATTTCAGTCCTCTTGCCTCCTTTTTTTTTTTTTTTTTTTTTTTTTTCAGAACCAGGGATTGAACTCAGTCCCTTGCGCTTGCCAGGGAAGCACTTATTCCACTGAGCCATCTCCCTGGCCCCCCCCCGTTTTTTTTTTTGCAAAACCAGGGATTGAACTCAGACCCTTGTGCTTGCCAGGGAAGCGCTTAACTACTGAGCCATCTCCTCTGCCCTGTGCCTCAGTCTGTTGAGTGCTGGAATTATAGGGAAGTGCCACCGAATGGTGTTTCAGCCCCATTGTTTAATTATTTAAAGAAATAGCTGTTTGTCTTACAAATTTTTTGTACACATTCTGGATTTTGTTGGCTGTTACTGTGAAATACTTTTGGTTTTTATGACCCTGCATAAACAGGCTTGATCAGATTAAGTTTCAAAGTTTTTAGTGGCTTCTGTTGAGTAAAATAGTGAAAGATGCCCAGAACTTCTAGATTTGGGCTCCCATCTTATTCCCCAAAGAATGTGTTTCCCCTCTCATGAAGGCTGTGGACCTATTTTAGTAAGAAAATTAATACGGGATTCAAAAGATGAGTTGTGAATTTACTTAGTGATAAAGGCTTTTTTTCCTCTAATAACCTTGCTATATTTAATCTAGTGTCTCAGCCATCTTCATTTTGTTGTTTACTACTATATGAGTTGTGATATTTTGCAGATGGATACAGACATTTTCAAGAGATTGTGGTGACCTGTTTACAGTTAGAAGTTGGTGAGAAAGGTGAAATGGATAGTGAAAGAAGATTGTTTAGTTGGTTGTTCCAGCTTGGCCCCTCAGGATGCAACATAGGTGAACATAGATATAGACCCTGCCTCTGGATTAGGAAGCACTTCTTATTGACAAGCCTTGTAGGACTTGAAGAGTACCCAGTTAGGATACAAACTTGCTGATTTATAGCAATGGTGGCTAAGTTGGATAATATTGCATCCAGGTTGGGATAAGGCTTGGAGAAGTTTTCCTGGCTTAACATTTATTGGAATGCTTGTCTCAGCCACAATCTTGTCTGTTTTCTGTCCTGTAGAGATGCACTAATATTGTATTTCCTATCTTTTTCAAATTCTATGTATAATCTATTTCTTTGCTTTTCATGGTTATATTCTACAACTTATACTGCTTTGCTATACATGCTGGGTAGATAAAAAGTACCATAGTTTATCATCCATACATATAGAAATCATTTCTCAGGAGATCAACAGATAATCTTACTTTGTACCAGTTTATTGGTTTCAAAGTCATGTTTCCTAATTTGAGGGAAGAGACAAGCTACTTGAGTTTTATATCTCCTTATGTTCTCTAAAAGAATATATGTGTCATTTATATTAACACCAGGCTTTAGACATTTGTTTATTTTTGTGATATTAGGAATTGAACTGAGGACCTTTGCACTGAGTTACATCTTCAGCCCTGTTGTTGCTATTTTATGTTGAGACTGGTCTTGGTAAATTCATAAATTACTCAGGTTGGACTTCGAGTTTATAATCCTACCTCAGCCTTTGAGAGTGATAGGATTAAAGGCATGTGCTACAGTGCCTGCTATTCTTTATTTTTATTATTATTACTATTATTTTGCAATACTGGAGATTTAACCCAGGGTATCTGCATAAGCTACATCAACTCTGTGTTTCTAATTTTTGAGACAAGGTCTTTCTGAATTGTCCAGGCTGGGCTTAAATTTATGACTGTCCTACCTCAGCCTCAGAATGCTGGGATTATAGGTGTACTTCACCATGTAGCTTTGCAACTTTAGTTTTAATGATAGGATAATGTTAATTGACCAAGATTGCTTATGACCAAGATGAAAAAGCATATATAAACACAGATTACAGAAATTAAAACTTTTCATTACCTGGTTTCTATCCTTGTATCTAACCCCTTACAAGTATAGAGGACACTTTGAATATTCACTATCAACATCTGTGCTTATTTTCATACTGGGCCGAAATAAACTGTGTTGCCTTGGTGATGTGGACTAAATAGGGATGTTCCCTACTTTCCTTGGGTACGTGGCTTTAGCTCATCAATTTTAATCAGAGGTTTCACTCTACATAAGCCCTCTCAGTTTGTAAACATTAGGTCATGTGTGGAAGCCAATTCAAAAGAAACTAGCAGATACATCAGCCTCTTTGAGCTCTATGCTTGAAGGTAACTTTACCCATAGTCTTGAGAGTAGGAATACAGGGCTGATCTTTTTTCTCAGGCAGTGTGTTCATTAAGTTTCAATTTTCATTTTGTGTTAAATCAACCTTCAGCCTTGCTGTTCTTCTGTACTGATTCACTTTTATTCAGCCAAGATCAATGCTGTATTATCTACTAGACTCTAGGTGACATGATAGAAACATGACTGAATATATAACTAGCCCTGCTTAAGAAGCTTCCTGGATAGTGAGTAAAGAAAATTGATATTTAAAAATATTTGGGTAATGGTGACAGCCTAACAATTTGTAAGTCAGTAGGAATTTACAAGAGTTTTTTTTTTTTTAAATTTCAAGTTACACATGAACCAGTTGTAAAGATAACCCTTATATTCTATCCAGTATGAGGTTTAATTAATTTATTTTTTTTGGCAGAACCAGGGATTGAACTCAGGCCCTTGCATTTGCCAGGGAAGTACTTACTCCACTGAGCCATCTCCCCGACCCCCTAGTATGAGGTTTAAAATATCTGAATGTCTTAAGAGTTTCTTCATCATTCCACCTCCATGTTGCCCCATGTCCAATGGCATAAGGGCTTGACCAGTCCTCATCTAGCCTGTTAAAATTGATTTGGTTGTATTCTGTTGACAACTGCTTTCTTTCTTTCATTTTTGGCAGAACCGGGAATTGAACTCTGGCCCTTGCGCTTGCCAGGGAAGTACTTATTTCACTGAGTCATCTCCTTAACCCTCTTATATTTTAGGGAAGGGCCTACAGGGTGTACAGGGTCTCATTACTAGATCTGACTCGTAGTGATCCACCTGTTTACAGCCTCCCAAGAGCTGGGATTTTAGGTGTGCACCACCACATCTAGTCTCAAGTGCCCTCTCAGCAGCCCTGGGGGAGGGCTTGGCATTGCATACTCAAGGATCAAACTGCCATCCCTGTCTCTGCCTAAGCAGGTGCTTTAGTCTGCTGAGCTATGTAGCTGGTCCTTATTTTTCTTGTTTTTTCAAAACCCCTCTGTTTGTACTTGGATCCCAAATAAAAGCCGTTTGATTTATCCCAGAGGTAGTCATGAATATTTCCAATTTGAGGGATTTGATATTTTCTAAATAGAAGGTCATACAGCATTTATCAGATATTGATTTTAACCTGCCTAGTATCCCCACCTCTAGATAAATTGGCAACTACAGATGCTGTATTTGTCAGTATACTACTTCAAAAGTTGGGGCCAGGGAGATAGCTCAGTAGAATAAGTGCTTGCCTTGCAAATGCAAGGGCCTGAGTTTAATCCCTGGTTCCACAAAAAAAAATGATTAAGAATAGCATTTTACTAAATTTGCAGAGCCATCTCATTGTATTTCAACTTTTTGTTGTTTGAGAATATTAATGCATCAATTACATATTAATAGAAAAAGGAATATATGCTCAAATGAATATATTAAATATTTTATCTAGGTTTCTTAATTTTGGGAATGTCTTTCTCAACCTTCAAGAAACTAGGGATGGAGAGATGGCTCAGTAGAATAAGTGCTTCCCTGGCAAGTGCAAGTGTTCCTGAGTTCAATCCCCAGTTCCGCCAAAAAGAAAAGGAAACTAAAAATGAACCGACAGCCAGATAGCTCAGCGGATTAAAGATACTGGTTAGGCAAATGCAGGGGCCAGGCTTTGTTCTCTGGGGTGCCATGCTGGCCCTGCCCCCAGGAGACTGGGCGTGGTTACAGGCAAATGTAATCCCAGCCCTTGGGAGGCTGAAAAACAGGATGATCACTATGAGTCCACTCTGTCTAGTGAGATCCTGTACTAAATACATAAAAAAATTAAAAATTATTCCAATTTCTAAAGGAGTGCCCACTGAGCTAGATTTGTAGTGAAAGAAAAACAGTGAAAATGTGTATGTCCCATGTCAATGCAACTATCATGTCTGAGGTCTGAAGCAATTAGAAATTTACACAAGTTACTCAGTAACCTAAGAATTAGGCAGTTAAAATATCTTGGGTTTCCTGTAGAATACTTATGTTTATTATGTAATTAAACCTATTAAAGCAGTAAAATTTGAACTAAATATAATTTTATTTTGTATCAGTCTTTCACCAGAATTTTGTAAGGAAATAATACTTGTCAACATGGAGAGTGATGTATGTATGTATGTAAATGTATTATACTTTCTGTGTGTTTTTTCTTTTGTATGTATACTGTTATAATTTGCATGGTAGGCAAAATAAAGAGTAGATAGCACCAAATATAATACCAATTTGTTTACAATTTTATTAATATCAACATACACTAAACAAGTACTAATGAAGGATCACAATGCCAGCAGATCAGGAATGAACAAAATGAAGGTCAGTTTTTAAATCAATGTTAAGATTATAAGGCAAGTTTCTCTATGAAGCTAGCCTTTTAGAGAAAATAATTTATTGCACAGAATTAAAGAAGATGATTCACTGGATTTTTTTATTTTAGGGAAGAGTCTACAGGGTGTTCAGGATCTCACTACTAGATTGGACTAGTAGTGATCTGCTTGTTGAGCCTCCCAAGAGCTGAGATTACAGGCTCTTGCCATCTCAGTGTACCCCAGGGGTGGGGCCGGCACAGCAGGAACCCAGGGAAGTGCTTTAATCCACTGAGCTGTTTGGCCAGCCCTTAGATTTTCTTCTAATATGTTTATTAAAAGATCATGGAGTTCAATCCCCAGTTCAAAAGAAAAAAAAAAAAAAAGAGTTCTCCATAAACGTCATGGAAGCCAGGGAGATGGCTCAGTACAGTAAGCACTTGCCTGGTAAGTGTAAGGGCTTGAGTTCAATCCCTGGTTCCACCAAAAAAAAAAAGGTCATGGAGAGGAAAAATAAAAAGTAATATTTGTCTCCAAATAAAAATTCTAAATTTTATCTTTGGATGCTTTGGGAAGTAAAAGATGAATTAGTGAAGTAATTTTTGTTTACCATCTTAATTGATACAGACAATAGGTAGGCCTCATTATTAATATCTATTTTTTTTTTTTTTTTTTTTTGTCGGAACCAGGGATTGGACTCAGAGTCTTGCACTTGCCAGGGAAGCACTTATTCCACTGAGCCATCTCCCTGGCCCCATTATTATTCAGTTTTAATGAAGTGGACTGTTTTGACAGTGTGAAATACAGCAAGGAAATGAATTCTCACTTGTTTCAAATGACTAAAAAGAGCTATATTAGAAAAGGAAGGCAAAAATGTGTAACTTTGAATAGTTGAAAATTGAGGGCCGGGGAGATGGCTCAGTAGAATAAGTGCTTGCCTGGTAAGCTTAAGGGCCTGAGTTCAATCCTCAGGTCCACACACACACACACACACAAAAAGGTATCAGTCTTATGTGGAAAACTAATTAAACAGAATGTAAATTAGTTCAACTAAATATGGCAGTCTTTTATATAAACTAAATTGAGTTATCTTTTTAGGCAGAAACAGCAAAAAGTCAAATTAACTGAATCACTGAAGTGTTAAAATATCATTGTGAAAGTAGCATAATTTCCATATTTGATTTTTATTGCTCTTGTTTCATTTATCAACTTTGAAAAAACGTTTTAATTTTGTCCAATATGTGAACATAGAGATTTCAAAGGCTTAATAAATTTTCTTCCCTTTTGTTTTGAGTGTTCTCAGAACTCCACAGTAGGAAACAAAATTACCTAGATTTGAAAGAAAGATTTATCTTCCTTATTTTAATTTTTTTTTTGGTGGTACCAGGGATGGAACTCTGGACCTTGCGCTTGCCAGGTAAGCACTTACTCCACTGAGCTATCTCCCCAGCCCCTTATTTTAATGAGAAACCTTGTCAGTGATAAATATTATCTTTCATTTAATCTCCCATGATAAAATAAATAATTCTGATATTCATAAACATGCAAATATAAGACCTGGTTTTCAGCAATAGGTCACTGGTTCTAAGTAAGCACTTGCTTTTTTTAAAAAGAGCAGAATATACTTATTGTGGGAAAGAAAGCTGTCTGAGAGAGGAACAGAAGGGGGGCCTGAGCGGCTGTCCCCAGCACTTGCTTTAGAAAACATGTTTTTTCCAAATACATGCCCATAAAACAAATTAATTCCTGGTTTTGTCTTATGTGAAGCCAGCCTGGGGAATTTTCTGAGATGGGCAACTTGCTTTTATTCTTGGTAACTTATGTTTTGAAAGCGGACACTTTCTTTGCCTCTAAAGTCTGGGGTTGCTCTATGCTGATGCATGGTGAAGTACTGAGGCTAGGAATCTTACAAAGCATTAACATGTTGTAATGCAACTGCACGCTGGTTTGACACAGTCTATTAAGAGTCATTGGATGAGGTTAAATTTGAGGTAATGTTTTACTGTTTTGTAGTGCTGGTGATGGAAGCCAGGGCCTTTCCTATGCTAGTATAAGCTACGTCCCTGAGGCAATTTTGTTGAGACTAGGTTTCACTACATAGTTTAGGATATTCTTGAGCTCACTGTATAGCTCAGATGGCTTGAAATTTGTGGTGATCTTCCTGCCTCAGCCTCTCAAGCATTGGGACTACAGGCATGTGCCACTATGCCTGACTTACTCTGAGGCAGATTTTTAAAGCACTATCATATTCTTCCAGGCTTGTTTCCCTGTCTGGCCCGGAAGTTTTTCTTTCCGCATATTGGTATTTTAACAAATATTTAGTTTCTCATGATCTGAAAGATTCTATGCAATTTAGGCTGAGTACTGTACTTATCAGTTTAAATTCTGCTCCTTTTAAATTCAGTTTTCAAACTGGAATTCACTCTGTACACTTCTATACTGAACTGGGCAGAATGAAGAGAGTCCTTTTTTCCTGTAGGCTCTGAACACCTTTCTTAGGAGTTGACTTGATTAACATAGGAAAAAGTATGCTAAGATTTAAATTTTTTAAAATTTGATTTATGTAAACAATGTTTGACTTGAAATATATTCATTTTAGTGGAATATATGTCTCCTAAATAGATTGCAAACAGCAGATGACTGTAAAATATTTTTCCCTGGTATTGCTTTATTATTTTAAAAATAGGGGCTGAAATGTTAACACAAACTGGGGTGCTTAGTATAAACTCACTTGTTTTGATTGACTACATTAAAATTCTGTATTTTATAAACTTCCTGGTAAGTATACAAAGTAGTTTTACTTTCTTGCTTTTAAATGCAAAAAGGTCTGAGTTGGTGTATGACCTCATCAGCCTGGAGGCATTGTCAAGCGCCAAAAGCCCAAATGCATTTACTGAGATTCAGGAGTTTCACTTACAAGGTGATTTTTTTTTTCTTTCTCAATATTAGGAGAAATACCTTGATGAAAGTTTGGGGAGATAGAAACCATTATCAGTTTGGGCACTTGGGTTCCAGTAATAACCTAATTTGCTGTCAGGGGAGAAGATGATTTAAACTAATGTTCTTTAAAAAAGTTTTTTATTTATTTGGTACAGGGTCTCACTATGCAGCTCAGACTCCTAGCGATTCTCCTGTCTTAAGTCTCCCTGGCACTGGGTGTGCCACCATACCCAGCTTCCATGGCTGGCACGGCACACCTGGGTCTCTGGGACCTGCATGGCATATGGTACTGGGGATCGAACTGGGGTCCTTGTCTTGTTAGACAAGTACCTAGACCACTGAGCTATCTCCCCAGCCCTTTTTTCTTGACTTTTTGAGATAGAGTTTTGCTATGCAATTCAGGCTGGCCTTGAGTTCACTTAGTAGCCCTGGCTGGTCTTGCACTTGGACAGAGATCCTCCTGCCTCAGCTTCCCAAGTGAGGGGATTACAGGTGTGCACCACCATGTCTCTCTTAAGTAATGTTCTTAGAAGTAATTTATGAGTTTCTCTGTAAGAATATTTATTATAAAAAAGTTGTTTCAGGAAAAACTGCTTTATCACTGGACACATATTGAATGTACAGATGTTATCTTAAAGTTATTGAGTTACCTGGTAAATGCAAATATTCAATACTAGCTGTTCTTCACATCAGTATTTTAATATTTAGTATTAAGGACTGATACATATTTAACGGTTTAGAGTGCTAAATTGTTTTGGATGAGTAACAATGAAAGGAAAGTAACATTCTTTGAGTGCTATTTGTAATAAGCTCTAGTTACCACTCTTGCTTAATCTTCATGGATTCCATAAGACAGACTGTAATTATTATTTTACAAATTAGCAAGGTTATATGATTTACCTGAAGATATATACAGTAGCTAATCAATTGCAGAATTGGACTTTTTTTTTTGCAGTACCATGGATTGAACTCAGGACATTGCACATGCCAGACAGTTGCTTGACACTGAGCTGTATCCCCTGCCCTTACAATTTTTTATTTTTTTTTATTTATTTTTTGTATTTTAGGACAGAGTGTACAGGGTGTACAGGGTCTGACTGCATATACTGGACTCGTAGTGATCCACCTGTTTACAGCCTCCCAAGAGCGGGGATTACAGGTGTGCCACCACACCCCATCTCAATTGCCATCTCTGCATGCCGTGGGGACTGGGCCTGCACAGCAGGTCAGGATTGAACCCCCCCCCCACGCCGCCCCTGCGCCTGTTTGAAGATGATTTAATCTGTTAAGCTATTTGGCTGGCCCTAGGATTGAAATTTAAACCTGTGTCCACTGAACTACATAGCTTATGTTCTCCAGAAAACTCAGTGTATTTAATAAAATGTTAACCTTAGTGTATGGTTGAGCCACTGTCCATGGGTCATGGGAGAGATGCAAACTGACAAGCCTTTGTGCCTCAGTAGGAGAAGGTGCAGGATTTCATGAGATGCCTGTGATGCTCACACAGTGTCTCCCTTGTGCAGCAGACAAAATTGTTTTGTGTTTCCTTCAACAGCAGGGTACACTGGGAGAATTTTGAGAAGTTGACTCAGTCCTGTGATCTGAATATTTATTTAGTCATCTTTAAGCCAGGCGATTTGTGACCATTTAGAGGCCTTTGCTGTATCTTTAGAGAAAGAAACAAGGGCTAGTTAAGATGTGTGGTAGGGCCTGGAGATAGCTCAGTGGCATGATGCTTGCCTTACAAGCTCAAGGTCTGGAGTTCAATCCCCAGTAACAACAACAACAAAAAAGACACATGGTAGTGAATGTAATACAGTGGCAAGACTAGCACTTTATTTGAAGGTAGTGAATATATGGGTTGCACACATTGAGACAGGGCCTCCTTATGTAGTTCCTGCTGGCATTGAACTCACTATGTAGCCCAACCTGGCTTTTCACTTGTAGCAATCCTCCTGCCTCAGCAGGAGGTAGGTGTGTGCCACAATGCCCAGCTAAGTTTAGTGAATATTAGATCAATGACAGTTTTAGTTGTTAGAATTTAAGGGGAAGCTGGGTGTGGTGGTGCACATCTGTTGTAATCTCAGCACTTGGGAGGCTGAGACAGGAGAATCACCATAAGTTCAAGACAACCTGGGTTACACTGAGTATCTCAAAAAAATTAAAAATTATAAAAAATAATTTGAGGAGAAAATGTAAGACATTTTACTCCAAATATAATGATTTATTTTGAGAAGAAGGATACAGTGGTTGAACTCATGCAAGATAGCCTGCTAAAAGTCAGGTTGCAGTTTCTAGTGCATTCAAGAAAACCACAAAAATAGAATTCTTAAAAAATCTTAATCTGCTATTCATATTTATGCAATTGGCTTAACTTGTGATGCACAATATAGTGACTGGTAGCATGGTATATAGCTGCCAAGTACTGGAAATGTGACTGGTTTGAATGAGATGTGCTGTAACTGTAAAATACACACTGGGATTCAGACAATAAAAGAAAACTTTTGTTGACTGCATGTTGAAATAATATTTTAGATATACTGCATTAAATATATTATTAATTTAATTTCATCTGTATTTTTGTTTTGGCAGTCCTCCCCCCCCTTTGGTACCAAGACTTCAAGTCAGGGCCTCACGTTTGCCAAGCAGGTGCTTTGCTCTGGCCCTTGTTTTTACTCTTTCTTTTCTTTCTTTCTTTCCTATTTTCTTTTTTTTCCTTTCTTTCCCT
>PVKA01014616.1:0-51960 GCA_004027165.1 Ctenomys sociabilis
GGTAGATCAAAACTTATATACCAACACATGAACTTTATATTTCCTATGTGGTCACTGAAGTCTTCTCAGGGTTTATCTTGTAGTCCTGTACATTATTCTGTAGTTCCTTTGTCTGTGTCATCCATGTGGATGAGTCATGGCCAATGCTTGACCAGATTGCTCTCTGTGAGAGCCTGAGAGAAAGTTTTCTCTTCATGTGTGTTTTTTCTCATTTAGCAAACTCACATTGTTATTGGTTCAAAATTCTCCCAATAACTTTTTCAAAATTATGTTAAATACACATATACCCAGGTACACGCATACACATGTTTTCATTATAACCTTAATGATCAGATATGTGTATTTTGTGTAATTGGGCCCTCGTCACAAGTCTATCCTAACTTAGTTCTCTGTTATTTTACCTAATCACCGAAATTTAAATGTGAACATTTTTCATTCCTCTTGCTGTTCAGCAGAGGAGTAAGATGTAATCACCTCTTTGCCTTACATCGATAAAAAGTTCAGTTACGTACTCCCATGTTAATTTCTAACATGATTAAAAAAGATAGTTTCAGGGCTGGCCAAATAGCTCAGTAGATTAAAGTGCCTGCAAGCAGGTATGGGGGTGGTGGTTTGATCCTCAGACCTACCATGCCAGATCCACCCCCTGAGATAGCATCTGAGCCTGGGCGTGGTGGCACCTGCCCATAATCCCAGTTCCTGGGAGGCTGTAAACAGGTGGATCACAGTCTGATCTAGTAATGAGACCCTGAACACCTTGTAGACCCTTCCCTAAAAGAACAAAAAAAAAAAAAAAAAGATAATTTCAAAAGTGGATCATCAGTGTGGTAGATTTAGGAAATTCCAGTAATGACCTGGTATTGTACATCTGTTACTTAGTTCTTAGACTTTTTAAACATATTGATATATGATTTTTAATTTTAGAACAATTCTATGGAACACCAACAGAAAAATATTGTCTTATTTATTCTACCTACAGATAGAAACCAATGCAGAAGGATAATGAGTTTGTTTAAGAACTGTGTTTCTTGGATTTAAAACAGTTATGTGGAAGACATTCAAATATTGCCTGATGCAAACAAATATTAGTCACAGCTGATCCAAAAATAAGAAATATTTGGTAATGTATGATACTTCAGAAAGCTCAATGAATGTAGCTATAATAAACTATACTGTAAGCAACTGTGGCAATTGCTAGGTAGAAGTCTAAGCAAAACATAACAGGATCATGAGATTGAAGAGTATTGATGTCTAGAGAGAGAGAGTGGTGGGGTGACTTTACAAAGGTAATACAGTAGAATGAAATTGGAGCAAATTCAACTCAATAAAAAAGAGAAGGATTAGTGTTCACAGACAGAACAAAAGCTACATAGGTACTTTTGAAGAATGACAGATCTATTGGTATAGTTGGAACCATGGTTGCCAACCAAGGAGAAAGAGACAACCCAGTGAAACTGACACAGAAAACACTGCCTCTGAAAGGCCTTAGAATGACTTTCCGAGATCTAAAGTCATTTGTAGGGTATGAAACACCAACCATTTTGCTGTGTTGGAAAAGAAGCTGGTTTGGAATAGGAATCCTCAGAGTTCCACAGAAAATTGCATTTGGCCATTTTATAGACCATGCATTAAAATAGGTAATATTTACCTTAATATTTAGAGACTTCACTGGAATAACCTCACTTCTATATGATGATCCTAATAGCCAAATCTATTGGGAAAGCTTAATATGTAATGGTATATTCCCTAAAATGCCAAGCAATAAGTACAGGGGGTGGTTCTACAAAGCCTGGTGCAGTTACTTGTTGGAATTTGTGGAAATATGATTACTGTAAAATTTTTCTTTTTCTAAAATTTATTTATTTATTTTTGTTTTATTGAAAAACAAACAGCAATGAGACAGTTTCAAATCAAATTAACAGGTCAGATTCAATAATTAATACATTGCAAAGTGTTTTTGTAATGTTTTGTTATCATACAAGGTGCATACATGATATTCTACTTACAGACACTATTATAGCAGATGTCTCGAATCAATGAATTAAGAGAATGTAGCTGTATACTTATTTTTTAAAGCTGAATTATACCACAGTTTCAATAATTAATAATTTCTACCTTGTTATCGCCCCAGTGTCTGTACATAGTACTAGAAGCCGACATAATACCTTGTCCAACCACTACTAGTACAAATCTTGCTTCTCATAGAATTATGCGGAAGCACTGCTTATTTATCCTAACTGTACTGTTTATACAAACACATCATGGTTCTTCCTTTTATCCCCCTTTTTTTGTCTGCACCTGTCAAACATTGTCATTAAACCATTATAGGTGCTTGACCTTGGCGACACAATCAAACACAGTCCCACAGTCCACAATAATATTGAGTTATCTGAAGAAGTTGTTGACTATAGCCATTTACAGCTCAACTTACTATTATGGCCCCACATTATATACTTCATTTTTATACTTTTCTGCTGGATGGTTAAGACCTAGATAGAGCAAGACCTATATACCAACACATGTACTTTTTGTTTCTTATGAGGTCAGTGAAGTCTCCTTAGGGTTTATCTTGTAGTCCTCTACTTCATTCTGTAGATCCTTTGTCTGTGTCAGCCATGTGGATGAGTCACGGCCAATGCTTGAACAGTTTGCTCTTTGTGAGAGCCTGAGAGAAAGTTTTCTCTCCATGTGACTCTCCCCAGGCATAATGTAGATCATCAGTTACCTTCCTCTCTGGCTTCATAATCTCTTTGATCAGAAAATTTGGGACAAAACTTTGTTTCATGATGTTAGAGTACAGGTTCTCCTATGTCCTGAGTTTTTGCGGACCTTGAAAGGCTAGGACCACAATGTTGGCTGACCTTGAGGCTCTTCTATTTCTCCAGATTTTGATCTGTGAACTTAGGTTGTTAACCATCCAGAAGAAAAGCTGATTAGTACCCTGCAGCATATGCCATTCAGTTTGCCCTAACTATCTGACTCAATTCTTTTTAGTTGTTGTTGTACATTTCTATTTGTATTTCTTCTTTTGACTTCTTATACTAAGGAGGCTATACAATATTTGCACATTTGTGTCTGGATTATTTCACTTACAAGTATATGCTCAAGTGGCATCCACTTCAATATAAATGCTTGAAGTTTATCATTCTTTATAGCTCCATTATATAGAAATACCACTTCTTTTTCAACCATTCCTCATGTGACGGACATCTTGGTTGTTTTGAACATTTTACTATCACAAATTGTGCTGCTATAAACATAGGTACACATATATCACTATGATACAATGTTTTCAGTTCCTCTGGGAAAATTCCCAGTAGGGAGATAGCTGGCTTGAATGGGATTTCCAGTCCTACTCTTCTGAGGAGTCTCCACATTGATCTCCACAATGGTTTCACAGTCTACATTCCCACCAGTGGTGGAGAAGGGTTCCCTTTTCTCCATATTGTCTCCAACATTTGTTGTTAATTGATTTCCTTATGATAGCCATTCTTTTTGGAGTGAGATGGTATTTCAGTGTTGTTTTAATTTGCATTTCATGGATGGCTATCGACGTAGAGCATTTTTTTTCATATATTTATTTGCTTCTTTAATTTCATCCTCTGAGAAGTGTGTATTCATCTTAGATGCCCATTTCTGAATTGGGTCTTTAAATTTGAGGGCCCTAATATATTTTAGTTCTTTATATATTCAAGAGAGCAGACCTTTGTCTGATTCCCTATTAGTTAGGATTTTTCAACATTTATGGGTTGTATTTTCACTTTGTTGACAATTTCTTTTGATATGCAGAAACTCTTCAAGAAGAGTTGATCCCAGTTATTGATTCTTTCAACTGTTTCCCGTGCGAATACATGTTCGTTCATGAACTCTTTGCCTACCCCTATGTCTTCAAGAGTTCCTCCTACTTTCTCTTCCAGGAGATTGAGTGTTTTTGTTTTAATGTTTAGATCTTTAATCCAGTTTGACTTTAGCTTAGTGCATGGTGGTAGAGCTGGGTCAAATTTTAGTTTTCAGCAACCTAGAAAGCCAGGTTTCCCAGCACCATTTCTTAAAGAGGCTATCTTTCTTCCAGTAAGCTTCTTGGCCCCTTTATTGAAGATTAGGTGGCTGAGTGTTTGCAGAGGCCTCTGTGTCTTCTAATCTATTCCATTGATCTTCAGGTCTATTTCATTGCCAATACCATGTTGATTTTCTCAGATTGGCTTTGTAGTATAATTTCAAGTCAGGAATTCTGATACCTCCTGCCTTGCCTTTGTTGGCCAGGATTGCCTTTGCTATTCTAGGTCTTTTGTGGTTCCACATAAATTTTAGGAACGATTTCTCTAGGTCTGGGTGGTATGGTGGTGGCAGTTTGATAGGGATTACATTAAATCTCTACAAAAATTTTGGGAGTATGGCCATCTTCACAGTGCTGGTTCTTCCTATCCAGGAGCATGGAATATCTTTCCATTTTCTGAAATCCTCCATAATCTCTTTTCTTAGGGTGTTGTAATTTTCTGTGAAAAGATCTTTGACTTCCTTGGTTAAGTGAATTCCAAGGTATTTCATTTTCCACCATGCTGTTGTAAAAGGTATTGTTTCTATAGTTTCCCTCTCAGTGTGTTTGTTATCTGTGTAGAGGAATGCTATTGACTTTTGAGTATTGACTTTGTATCCTTCTGTGCAACTGAATTTCTGTATCAGTTCTAGTAGTTTGTTGGTGGAATTTTTGAGGTCTTCCAAGTAAAGTATCATGTCATGTACAAATAGTGATAATTTAACTTCTTCTTTACCTATTCTTATTTCCTTTATTTCTACCTCTTTTCTAATGGCTGTTGCTAATGATTCCAAAACTATACTGAATAGGAGAGGTGATAGAGGACATCCTTGTCTTATACCTGATTTAAGAATAAAATATTTCAGTTTTTCCCCATTTATTATTATATTAGCTTTTGGATTGTCATAGATGGCTTTTATCAAGTTAAGGTACAGTCCATCTATTCCAATTTTCTGTAGGACCTTGAAAATGAATGAGTGTTGGACTTTGTCAAAAGCTTTCTCTGCATCATTGAGATGATCATGTAGTTTTTAGATTTCAGTCTTGGTGATTTTCTGTATTCTATTTGCTAGGATTTTATTGAATATTTTTGTGACAATGTTCATGAGGAAGATTGGCCTGTAGTTCTCTTTTTTAGTTGTGTCTTTTCTTGGTTTTGGAATGAGTATAGTGCTTGCCTCTAAAAACTATTTTGGCATGCCTGCTTCCTTTTCAGTTTCATTGAAGAATTTGACTAGTGTAGGGATTATATTTTCTGTAAATATTTTATAGTTGTGAATCCATCAGGACCTGGACTTTTCTTTGTTGGTAGACTTTTTATTATGCTTCATATATGGCTGTTATTGGGTTATTCAGAGCTGTTCTATCTTCTTGATTCAGTTTTGGTAATTTGTACCTTTTGAAGAATCTGTCCATTTCTTCTGTGTCTTCTATTCTGTGTGTGTAAAGATTCTCGAAGTAACTCTTGATAATCTGAATTTCCACTGGGCCTGTGGTGATTTCACCCTTTTCATTCTTTATTACTTGTATTTGAATTTTTTCTTTCCTCTTTTTGATGGGATTGACTAGACACTTATCAACTTTATTTAGTCTTTCAAAGAACCAACTTTTTGATCTGTGGATTCTTTCAACTGTTTTCTTCATCTCAATTGAATTTATTTCTGCTCTAATCTTTATGATTTCTTCCTGTCTTTGGGTTTGGTTTGCTCTTCTTTTTCCAGATGTCAGAGGTACAACAATGGGCTGTTTATTTGTTCTGATTATGTTTTCCTAATGTGTGAGTTCATAGCTATGATTTCTCCCTCTAAGAACTGCTTTCATCGCATCCATCAATTCTGGTAGTTGTGCTTGAATTTTCATTGAATTGTAGATATTGTTGAATTTCTTCTGTGACCTATTGATTGCTGGTTAGGGTGTTGTTCAATTTCCGTGAATTTAGCAGGTTTTTCTGGTTTCTTTTGTCATTTATTTCCAGGTTCATTGCACTCTGGTCAGATAATATGCATGGGATAATTTGTATTTTCTTGCATGACTTCTGGACATGTGGCCTATTTTGGAAAATGACCCATGCACAACTCAAAAAATGTGTGTTCAGCTGTGGTTGGATGGAACACTCTGTATATACCCACCAGGTCCATTTGCTCCAAGTGCTGGTTAAGTTCTGCTATTTCCTTGCTAATTTTTTGTTTGGTTGATCTATCTTTTTGAGATAAGGGGGTATTAAGGTCTTCTGATAAGATTGTAGTCTTGGATATTAGGTTTTTCATGTCCATTAAGATTGTCTTACACAGTTGGGTGCTCCTGTGTTTGGTGCAAAGATATTTATGAGTGTTACCTCTTGCTCTTGAGTTTTTCCTCTAACCAATATTTAGTGGCCTTCTTTGTGTCGTTTGATCATTCATGTTTTGAAGTTGAGACTGTCTGAGAATGGAATTGCTACTCCTGCTTTTTTCTGAGGTGCTGGGGCATGTAGTATTGTTTTCTGTCCTTTGACTTTGAGCCTATGAATGTCCTTTTGAGTTAAGTGTGTTTCTTGTATACAACATATTGTTGGATTTTGTTTCCTAATCCACTGTGCCAACCTATTTCTTTTAATTGGTAAATTGAGTCCATTTTATATTGATGATTGTAATTGAAATGTGTTGCCTTATTATTGTCATGGTATTTAACTGCTGCTGTTTACTTCTTTGTATCCTGTGTTTAATTGTTTGCCCTGTTTAGTGGGTTCCTTCTGTTCTCATTCGTGGAGTTCTGGTCATTGTGGTCTCTCGAACATCTTTCACTGCTCTGTGTATGGATGGCTTTGTCATCATGAAATTCTTTAGCTGTTCTTTGTTGTGGAAGTATTTCACTTCTCCATCAAATCTGAAAGAGAGTTTTGCAGGATGTAGTATTCTGGATTGGAATTTGTTTTCATAGAGGACTTGAAGAACTCTGTTCCATGCTCTCCTTGCCTTCATGGTTTGTATAGAGAAGTCAACTGTAATCCTAATGGGTTCTCCTTTGAATGTGATCTGCTTCTTCTCTCTAGCAGCTTTCAGCATATTATTCTTGTGTTGGATTTCTGGAATCTTGACTGTTATATGTCTCAGTGCGTTTTTACTTGGTTGAAGTTATTTGGTGTTCTGTGTGCTTCGGTTACCTGAATGTTGGATTGTTTACTCATTTTTGGGAAATTTTCTGTGATTACTTCTGCCCAGATTCTTTTTATATCATTTGTATTGACTCCTTCATTCTCATTGATTCCAATTAATCTCACATTGTTCATCTTGGTGTCATCTTGCAGATGATGGATTATTTTTCCTGCATTCTCATTGTTTTTAAGAGATCATTTCTCACCTTTCACTAGCTGCACCGGAGTCCTCAAGTTCTGAAACTCTGTTTTTGCTCTCACTCAAACGGTTTTGTAGACTCATGATTGATATTTTTAGTTCTTCTATATTTCCTTGACTCTGTTTCGTGCATTCTGTTTCTTTTCTGTATTGCTCATTCTAAGAATCCTTCATATTTCTGATCTGTTTTTTTTTTTTTTTTATCCATGTCTTCTTTAGAGGTAGCTATTAATTCTTTTACTGCAGAGTTCCTTCCAAATTGTGTTTCCTCTATGTATTTCTGGAATTGATCCTGTACCTCAGGTGCTATGATTTCAAAGAAATCTTTTTTTATTTCAGAAATTATTTCTGCTTTGAGTTCCTCATGACCTTTCTGCTGTTCTTTCTTTGCTTCCAATGCTGTTAATTTATATATTTCAGCTGTAATAGTGTTCACTGCACTTGTTCTGGGTGGGCATTGGGCTTCCCCCATATGTTTCTGGATTTGATTCATTACTTCAGATGCTATGTATTCAAATATTTCATTTGTCATTTCAGGCATTAATTCTGGCCTGAGTTCCTCTATACCTTTCTTTTTCTTTTCTTTTCTTTTCTTTTCTTTTCTTTTCTTTTCTTTGCTTCTGTGTCTGTTAATTCATTCATTTCAGCTGAGCTAGTGTCACTTGCACTTATTGGTGGACTCAAGGCCTGAGATTGCATTTATCTCTTTGTGTTTGTCATTTTGTATAGCACTGACCTCTGACCTTTGGTGTAGAGCTTTGTTGCAGCTATAGCCTTAGTGTATAATTATATTTGGGTGCCAGTCTATTAAATTAGAGATGATCCAGTTATGCTTGGCCTGGATCTAGCTGTTTTGTTCAGTTCCTTTTTGCTGCAGCTCTTCCGGTACAACTGTGAGCCTGTGCTTCCTCTCTGTTATGTCCCTGATCCTCGGAACACTGTGGAGCACAGAAGCTCTCCCTCTCTCTCACCAGGCCAGTGGGCGTGGATTGAGTGCCGGGAGCATTACAAAAGTTCTCGCTCCCCTGGCAGGCTTGGGGGCAGCAGCTCCGGGGAGTTGTCAAGCAGTCCTGTCTAGGGTGTCTCAGGCAGGACTCTGGCTAGGATGGCTTGGGGCCTGAGGCTCTGGATGTCGCAGAGCATGCAGGGACTTCAGACTTACCACACCCTCACTGAATCGGGATGCTTAGAGTCGGGAAAATTCTCACTTGCTCAGGGGGCTTGGTGGTGGGACTCGGGGGAGTTTCCTACAAATCGGCCCTGGGTGTCTCAGGCTGGTCACTTGCTCGGTGGGCTTGGTGGCAGGGGCTCCGGATATTGTGGCGCAAAGGAGAAGAACCCAAAGGCTCTCCATCAGACTCACCACACATTCTCCAAACCGGGATGCCAAGAGTCAGGAAAAAACCCACTTGCTCGTTGGGCTTGGGGGCAGGGGCTCCAAAATTTTTCAAAGATTTTTGATGGCATGAGGAAAGTGTCAAACTATAATAAAAGAAAAAAAGCAGAAAAGTGTGATTATGGTTTGATCATGATGTTTTAACAAGATTATTATACATAGGGAAAATGTGAGTGGCAAATGCACCAAAATAGCAGGAGCAACCAAAAGTGAGACTATCAGTGATTTCTTTAAACATACAGTGTTCTGCATTCCTCTAAGCAGGTATTAGGTTTGAAGAGAAAAAGAAAAAATCATTGTACTTCAGTAGCCCAATCAAGAATAGAGAAGTCCTTAAACCAAGCATAGGCATTGTGAATGCAGTGAATGGTACATAATTAGGTTTGAACTAGATTGTTTTCACTGAAAGGAAGCTAAGAAAATACTGAAAGAGAGGTCCCTACAGGGCCTGACTCTAGGTCTGGTTGAGTGTTGGTGTTCTGGGTCACCACAGCAAGTGCAGAAAGAGAAATAAGGCCAGTAGGACAGGAAACTCTGGAACCATTAATCCTGTTGAGATGGCACTGGATTAAGGGACAGCCTAGTAGATTATTAAACACGTTTGCGGTATCTGAGTGGGGTCATAAAGGCATAAGTTAGGTATATATGGTGTGTAGCCCTTCTTCTCTGGCACTGGTCCCCTGCTCGGCTTCCCAGTTTCCCTTAACTAAGCAGATTTTTTTTGGCCATGTCTTTCTATGATGAGATTTCTACCTTGGAGCCAGGTGACCATGTACTGAATCTTGTGAAATTATGAGCTACATTGATCTCTCCTTCTTTAATTTTATTGTATCTCAGTGATAGGAAGGCTGACTAATACAAGAAATTGGTATCAGAGAAGTGGGTTTGATGCTGCCTTTCAAACTAGTTTGCTGGGGAAATTTGAAAAGAGTTTGTTGCTGGCTAGAGAGGTCTTAAAATGCAGTAAGTGCAACCTGCTGAGAGATTCTCTGCAAGGCTTAGAAGATGAGTATACTGATAGTAAAAGTATACTGATAGTGTATAGTAAAAGTTAGGCTCAGAAAGCTTCAGTTGGGATCAAGGACTACATTGGCCATTGCTCTAGAGGCCATGCATGTTATTAAATTTATCTTCATTTTTCTATAGATTAAATAACATGATGGAGGAAATTTCAATACAGTATCTCAGGAATCAGCATGATTCCACCCATTACAAATTAAGGAGTACAAAAGTGTAAACCTTTCATTTGAGAAGAGAGTCCCTGACACACCCTCATTAAGAAGGGCCTCCTAGAGAACTGGTTCCCTGAGATGCTCGTCACTCTGCTCAACCATTTGGTAACCACTCCAGTTACTTTAATCATAATCTAAGAGGGCTTATTTACTACTTCAGCTGGCAGCTGACTATGGAACTCTCCATGTGACGCTGGTTTTATGCATATATAAAATACAAGAGTTGTAAGATTAGGGAGGATTCCATCCAGTTCTCATAGGAAGACTTGGGAGCCCAGGTAAAGAGCCCCTGAGACGGAAGTACATGAAGCTATAGAAATGAAGCCATAGGTGCAGTGAAAATCCCAGGCAGTTGGAGATGGAAGGATAGTGGAATGACTGCTGACAACTACTGCCTGGGAGTGAAACAAGCCGAAAGAGAGCTAGGCAGTTTGCAGTGGGCAAGGAGACACATCTTACTTCCAGGTGTCCAACACACATACTAGACATGGAACTATGGGACTTAATGTTTGCCTTGCGAAGTTATGGCCTTGCTTTCACCTGGTCATTTTCTATTCTCTGTACCTAACTTTTGGAATAGAAGTGTTTACCTTGTGCCACTGGGATTCTGTAACTTGTACTGGATTTTTACAGAGGTTCATAGCTAAGCATTTGCCTTGAGTCTCAAAAGAGACTTAGCCTTTTAAAATCTCTGAAACTGATAAGACTTTGGGGAAACAATTATTGCATTTCCAATTGTACCCAAGCTTGATATGTCATGTCAGACAGAATTATGAACTTGCTTGTATATTTTTGAAGACTAAGATTGGTTTAAAAAGATATGTTTAGATGTGAAGTTGTCAAGGGTGGCTTATGAAAGTTAATCTTGATATACCAACTCCATTGGAATTAAGAAATACCTAGCAAATTAGTATAGCACACTCCTAGGTATGTCAGATGGGTCATGAGTCATGGCCTTGGGTACTAGTATGGCCCCTCACCTATTTCTCTCTGGCAGTATTCCCCTGGCTGCCATCAACTAAGTAGCTTTGTCCTGCCACACCTTTCTGCCTTGAAGTCTACCAACCATGTGCCAAGTCTTCTGTTGCCAAATGTAGAAAATTCATTATGCACTTTGATACAAAATAGAGTAACAATATTGTACACAAAGACACTTATTCCAAGGTCTTGCCTATAACAAACAACAAACTGAAACAGAAACAAAACATCCTCCAACTAGGGAAATGGTTACATTAGGAGAAATTCATTCAGTGGAATATTATGTAGCAATTGAAAATATATTAACAAAAGACAATGCCATGTCAAGTTTTTAAATAATGTGTTAAAACTATGCACAGGAGAATACTATGTCAATGACCTTTTAAAATACTACATAAATGAGATGAGACTAATCACATATATAAACATCAATAGTGATTGTCCCAACACAAGATATTATGGAAAATGTGTATGTCTATAAATTATTCTTTCCTTTAAAAAATACTATCTCTTATGAATACCACCCATCACTATTGCTACTATTTTAACTAGAGATCTTTTAAAAAACAAAACATAAAGTTGAAGAATATGTGCTGAGCAATTAGGGTTAAATCATGGTTATGAAAATTACAGACATACATGTAATAGCAGACATCATAGGTAGTCTCTAAATTCCAAAAATTATGTTGTCTCTCTTAATAACTGTTTAGTACACCAATTTTATACAATAAACTTAATCATTTTAAGATTTAGTCATGTTTATCAAAAGTTAATTAGAGTTTTAGGCCTTTGTCATTTGGGGATGTTTGATTGAATGAACATGATTTTTAAAGTTGATTTGATAAAGATAAAACTTGACACGACTGTACAGTAATCCATTTTCTTACTTTTCTTCAGAAAATATGTCATTTTCAATTTTAATTTCAACAGAATATGGAGCAAATCTACATAAGAAAAAAATGCTAATGATTTGTTTGCCCTAAGATTTATTTTGTTCACTGTAATTGGCTTGTCGGAAGGTGTTTGACATATGCTAATAACAGATAGAAAGACAAAATATGGTTTATTTGATTACATTAGTCCTTTCTATAATGGAACTAGCAACATTTATTTGGCTCTTCCTTAGATGCTTGGAATGAAAAATTACAAAACAGTGCCATGGTTGTCTCAAGTAACAGATGACCATCACTGATGAAAGGCAGGGAATGAAATGTTAGCAGGATGATGCAGGAATTAGGAGGACTGCTCTGTCAAGGTGAGCTGTTGGCTCATGACAGACCTCACGAAACAGGTGACAGTTTGATACCTGACTTTAAAGCAAAGCAGTCATAAGGGAGAGAGACATTCATATAAACCCATTAAATACTACCAAATTCTTCTTCAAAATGATATTATCAGTTCATATTCTGATCAGCTAGGAACAAGTGTAACCTTGCCTATGTTGGCCAATACTGATTGTCTGACTTTTAATCTGTAGCTGTAATATCAAGCATTACATTTCCTCTATTAATTCGGCCATATATGTCTTTGGCAAGTTGCTTATTAGCATCTTCTGCTCATTTTTCTTGAATTATCTTTATCTTATTGATGTGAAGAAAGCACTCATAAATTCTGGTTGCTGATTCCTCTCCTAGTGATATAATTCTTTTCCTCTTTGGAGTCAAACTTTCTGAACCCCACACTTAATAGAGCATCTTTAACTAGGTGGTTTATCCCCTCTGGCTTTAATATTCTCAGCAGTAAAACTGAAACAATGGCAGCACCACCAGAAAGACTTACTGTGAGGATTAAATGAGTTACATTAGAGAGCACCTGGAACTGCATTTACAAATGTAGTAAGCCCCAGCTAGACATGGGTTCCTGTTATTACTTCTCCTGTGATTTCCCTCACAGGTGAATGATTTTCTAACCCACTCAACACAAAGGGTGCTGCTTGCCCTTCAGGTGTCCTAGCTCCAATCAGGGATCTTTATCCCAGCCCCCTGCCTCATGCTTGGATTTGTTTCAAGCCCTCAGTCACATGTACTCCAGAATTCAAGCTTCTGGGATGAGAACACTTTGAAAAGAGCTTTGCTCTGAGCTCTACTCATCACCCTCCTGTTCCTTCATATTGTGCAGCCCTTGTGTTTGTAGAGATGAATATAAACAAACGTCTGTTGCACTGTTTTGCAATATTTCTCCATCTTAAAAATCTATGAAAAGTTGTTTGAAAAACTACCCAATATATAATTTTGATGAATGTTGAAGTCTATCCATTTTTCTCCTGTGATGTGGTATTTCTTCTCCTTATTTATAAGAATTCATTTTTATTAAGCTTTAGAAATATTCTTCTCTCATATTTTTGTGTAGCAATACTTAATAGTCAAATTTAACAATTTTAACAAGATTTAAGCTATTGGTAGCAGGCTTAAGAAGGTCTCTCTTATTCAAGCAGTACATAAATATGATTTATTAAGTATTTACGTTTACTTCCTGTATTTCTGGTACTAAAGGTTATGTATAATTGATTTTAGCACTGGAAGCCTATTAGTAAATCTAACAGTTTTCTTCCAAAAGGTTTAGACTGTTGTGAGGAGAGACATGTCTTTGTAAGTAATTATTCTTTCCTTCACCAAAGCAGCTGTAGATGTAGGTGTTGCCGTCAGTTATCAGCGTAGTTGCAAGCTACATACACATTCCTTCTGTGGGGCATAGTCAATAGTAAGAATCACAAATCAGTTCTTTCCCATGCCCAAACAATGAAGAATCTGTACAGTCACATATTGGATAGATACTCATACTGAAAGAAAAATAGAAAAAAGAAGTAGACATTTTTAGATAGTTGACTTATCATCAAGAAATCAACCAATAAGAAATGCTGGCAAGGTTGTTGCATGAAAGGAACCCTCTTTCATTATTGGTAGTAATGTAGACAGATACAACCACATGGAAGTCTATATATTGAGTTCTCAGGAACTAAAAATAGAAATTCTCCTTGACTAACCATTCCTCTTTTAGATATCTTCCCAAACAAGGTAAAGACATCACATTACAATCATCTATGCATAACCATATTTATAGCAACACAATTCATAATAGCTAAATCTTGGAAATAGCCTATACATCTATCAAGAGATGGATGGATAAAGAAAATTGGTACTCTATTTGTACACAATGGGGTACTCCTATACGATAATGAAAGATAAATTTGAGGCATCTGTAGGAAAATGAATGCACCTTGAGACCATAGTGTTAAGTGAATTAAATAAGATATACAGGCTTAAATTTTGTATGGTTTCTCTTATACAGATGGTTCAATGTATAGGTAAAGTACAAAATAAAAGACTAATAGTAGGAAAGAGGAGAAAAAAGTTACTGTGATCCAGTATGGACAGTTTATTTTGAAATGTACCATGATTTAGTGTAATTCTCACCGGTATTTTACGTGTTTTTTGACCTATTAAGCTAGTTGTTAATCTGTATGTATAATAATTAGCTGTATAAGGATTTTTAAGATTAAATAAATAAATCTGATGTGGTGAGGTAAAAGGGGGTGAAGGGGAAGGGGCAAAAAGATTTGAGATGTGTAATGTACATGTGCCAAATCTGTGCAACAAATGTCACCATTATATATTACAAACATGTAGTAAGAAAAAGTAAAAATTAAAAAAATTAAAAGGCTAATTGTACAATCAACTCAGATTCACCTTGACTTCAAATACTGAAACAGTCATGCATTGCAAGATTGTACCAGAGGTATCTAGACATAAATATAAATATAAAATGAGATTGTAGGAATGTCTGTTTGTATTGGTAGAAAGCAGCAAAGATTGCCTTTATCTTCTCAAAATACAAACCTCAGCCCTGGAACTCACTGATGGTGTAATGTTGAATAATTTTAACTAAACTGCTCTGAACCAGCACATACTGTTAAGCACTGATTATGTACAAGTTACTCAGTGGCCTATGAGACTTAGGTACTCTCACTGTAACTTGTAGTTGAAAGGTGTGTGCTAGAGCTCTACCTCATAATAGAAAGTCCATGTAAGGTTGGATCTTCACTACTTACTTTGCTATTTAAGTCTTCAACCAATTTAAATTGGATTACTATCAATAAAAATTTAGAATAAAATTGGCTCGGCCTTATATATACTTCCTTAACATTTTAGTGACAAATAAGAATTCCTTTCCTAAAGAGGATTAGCATTTTAATTATAATAATTGTGTTTACCAGATGAAATCTGATCTTCTTTTGCAATGTTTAATCCACTAAACATGACTAATTTTCCTGTGAGTTTTGCTTTAACCTCAGCCTTTCTGAATGGAGTCTTATTAATCCTGGTGATTTATGACCTGCCCTTGGTATTTTGCAGTCTTTAGTATGAAATCTTTCATTTAGAAAACTGCAAATGGAAGTGTGAACCTCAAGTATTACTTAGGAACATTAATTATGAAGCATGACTATAAACAAAAATGCCTATGTTGATAATCATTTTACAGCTTATAATTGTACCAAAACCCTCCAACTGGATGTACTTGTAGCATCCTATGATTAAATTTCTTTAAATGAACTGTTAAAGAAGTCATAACCTCGATTTGATTTAGAAGAACCTGATGAACAAAATTCTAAGCTAAGCATCTGAATGAGGTAGCGGTGGGTAAACAGTTTTAATCTGCCCTACCCAAGCTACATGCCTTTTTCTCCTATTGTGGACCTGCTTGACAGCCTCTGAATAGTACCGAGCTCTATGATCCAGGAATGGTGGCCAGTCACTAGTATATCTTCTTGTCTAGCTCCTGCTAGGAATCCTCAGGGGTAGACATCTGTGAGGATACATGAAGCATCCTCCACCATACATGGACCAGGGGCCCTGTAAAAGCAGAACTCCTCTCACTCAACAATGTGTCACAGGGCACCCTTGCATTGTAATGTCTGGATCCTTCTCAGACAAGTCAATTTGTACTTCAGTTATAGCTTTGGCATTCTATCAGTGTGTGACCTGGAGTGTACATCTTCACATGCTTCCCTGTAATATGAGAACAGTGCAAGTGTTGTATGTACTATGGGTGAAGCTTGTAAGGGTGCCTGTGGCTGAGGAGGACCTCAGTAAATGGTGATTTGCATATAATTAATTCAAATCACTGTATAGTTATTTTTTGTGGGTTTGTATTAGATGCTGTTATTCTTCAGGCTCTCAGCTAGATACTGAGAACACAACAGTAAAGCCCATGGAGGGCTTTCCTGATTAGGGAGGAGTTAGGCAGACATGAAGGAACCTTCCTTGAGAGTGATCTGAGGCAGGGCAGAGTAGTAGTGGCTTTTAGAAGGCAACAGGGCCTCATAGCCACACCTTCAAGGGACTCCCAGCACAAGCTTCCAGAGATCTTGAGGTCTTCTGGGATGGAGGGGGCAAGCACATGGCAGAGGCCTGGCATATCCAAAAGCTCCAAGAAACCCTCAGTGTAAGCCAAAAGCTGAGTTCTCTACAGTGCCAACTGGAGAGATGGAATGTTCACTATCCAATAACCAATTTTATCCAATGTCCAAAAGTTAAATGAAGCTGATAAGGAGGAAATGGCTCTTCATGAGGGGAATGGGGATCAGCAATGTAATTTTTCAGAGAGCAGCTGAGTAGTGCAACTGACCATGAGGAACTAGGGCTCTACAATTCATTAAAGCTGCTTTTTCCACCCTACACACAACTTTAACATTTGCAGATTTCCCAGACTTAGCTACAGAGAAAATTGTATCAGCAGCAGGATGAGCAACTGTTTTCTTTAGTGAAATGAAAAAATAGAACAGGTTTAAAAACCATGAGACCAAATCAAAGGAAACAAAAGTGAAACAACCAGCCCTCTGGGCATGACCTCAGATACAACTCAGTCTCTCTCTCCATACACTGAAAATGTGCATTTTTCCAAAGGATATACTTTGCCATTTACACAGCACAATTACTACTTTAAGAGATTGCCTGCACTGCATTTGATTCTTGGTGCAATTTGATTTAATTGTATGATGTCATTTATATGATGTTAGGTTTTGGACTTGAGCAGGCAGCATAGCCTTACACAAGAAAATATAGAAAAGTTACACTGATAAGATTTGTTGTAACTTTTTACTCAAGGTAATTAAATTCTGGCCTAATGTGCCAAAGCAGAACAGTGTAATACACATTTTGGCATTTGTTTAGCTCAAGAAAATTCACTCATCCAAGAAGTCACTGATAGTGTACTCATTTAATATAATTACCCTATTATGCATAAAATAATATGTTTAAAGAGAGTTAGGCAACCTGCTTTAATCACTGTAGTAAGTTGTAAATGAAATGAATTGAAATAACCTTGACTATAATATTAAAAATATTGAAAGCATTTTACACTGGCTTAGCTCTTGCTGCATAAAAATAAATTTTTCAGAATAACATTAAATATTTTAAATATTTATTTGGAAGTAAGGGTGTTAAGAACTTTTAATTAAAAAGTTGATCTATATTACACATTCTAGGCCTGTCTAGTTGACAGCAAAATAGTGTTAATGACAGTGTGTTGCATATAAACACAATAGGTTGAAACTCTGCCCAGTTCGCTGAACATCATTACATTTGTTTCCTGTTAGACAGGCCTTAATGTGCAACAGCTTCTTGCTTGACTGTCAGTAAGATTTTTTTGTATGTCTTTAAAGTCTTCTTTCTAACTGACATTCATGAAGGGTACAAATATTGAGTGAAAGAGGAAGGGAGGCAATGAAAAGTCACCTGAGCCAAACAACAGTAATTTTAAAAATGTCTTTTTTGGGGTAATTAATAAAAAAATCAGACATTATAAGAGAGCACCATTCATATCTTAATGGTGTCTGTTGCCTAGAATACCTTCATCACAACATACACTCAAACACCAGGGATTGAGTAGCAAACGGAATCAATTAATTGATAAATCTAGGGAAGAAGTCTGCGTTTTGCAAAGCAGTTTGGTTGAGTAGTTGGGCTAAGTTTTTGTTTATCACCAAATGGATAGAGCAGATTACTGTAGAATATGGGGAAACCAGATTTTTTCCCCCTTTTTCCTTTCCTTCTCTTTCCTGTGAAGGTGCTTTCTTAGGATCACACTTACATCCTAGGTGTGCTTACTGACTATAAACTTGAATCTTCCACAGCCAAGTCCAAGGCCTGGAGGATGTGTGTTGATGTGACAGATAAGCCTGAGCAGTGATATCTTGAGACATTAAAAGAGTGAGAACTTCAGGCCGGCCAGGCTCAGCTGACTAAAGCACCTGCTTAGGGGGGTTCAATCCCCAGTGTGCTCTTACAGTCTTGCCTTCGGGAAATTCTCACTCTTACTCATACTGAGATGGCCATTGAGACTGGGTGTGGTGGCATGCGCCTATAATCCCAGTGCTTTGGGAGGCTGAAAACAGTAGGATCACTATGAGTCTGATCTATGTAATGAGACCCTGTACACCCTCTAATTTAAAAAAGTGAGAATTTTGATGCTCAGATCTCTAGCTTCTCTTCAAAACTGCAAGATCTGACAGTGCCATGCTTGTATTCCTGCCTGTCCACACAGGGCTGCAGTCAGGCAAATGTTTTTCCCCTCTAGCTGCCAAGCGTTCCTACTACATCAGTTCTCATCATTGCTGTGCATTCCTAACACCATAGTCCACTGCTAATTGATACCAATTACTTTGTTTACATTATTTTTCTTCTTAAAGTAGAGAAATATTTCTGAGGATTCAGATTACCTGGCTGAGCCCAGGTAGGCAGAAAAATGGAAGGGAGCAGACACTCTTTTATGGAAATGAATAATCATCTCTTATTCATTAATATGCAAATAAAGTATGCCCATGGGGTGAGAATGCAATACCTGCTTCAACAATTCACTTTCCTAGCATAATTCCTGTAAATATTTGAACTTTAAACCCTTACTTAACAATATTAATAATGAAGGGAATGGGAAATTGAGTTTGTGGTGTAAGAGTGGAGTCAGAAATATTAAGGGCTGGAAAAAATTGAGGAAAGTGTGGATAAAAAGGATGTAAATGGAGCAAGGACATATCAAATTCAAACCACATTTTTGTCTATACTTCTTGTTGAATGTTGTCAATTTTTCTGTTCTTATATACTCTCCCTCCTCAGAAATTTTTTTGTTTTGGCAACAACCAGAGTTGGACGGACTTGTGAAAAAATGACAATAACAATAATGATAATGACAATAACACATATTTGATCGTCCTTCTCTCTACCTGTCACTGGGTTAGTTGCATTAACCACATTAGCCTTAATCTTCTCAATTATTATTTAAGATAGCATCGTACCTTCATTCTTGAAGGAGACATGAGTGAAGCTTGGAATGCTTAAGCGATTTTCCCTTGTTAATAAGAGCAGACCCAATATTAAAATTAGGTCTACATGGCTGCATGGTGCATGCTCTTTCCACTTGGCCTTCCTTTATAGTTGGCTTATCATTGCACTGGATCATTAGCTCGTGTGTAAAAAAAAAATAACAACCATATCAGTCTGTGTTAGAGTTCATTGATCCTGACTCATAACTTAGAAAAAAATTCTTTTACTATATTTTAAATCAGTTAGTTTTTGCTTCCTAAATTACCGCATAAAAAGATATCAGAATTGCAGAGCTTCTACTGAAGTTTTCTAATACGTATCTGCACATATATAACTTCTCAGTGAAGCATATTAGCTATATTATAATGTATATAAAGTTCCACGGTATATGTCTGTTTATATATGCAATGTAATATATGTATGGGACTTAAGGTGTCTTGGGATTTTTTTTTTTTTTTTTTTTTTTGCGTGGCTCAGGATGCCTTAAGGGCAGGTCTGGTAAGGGATGAAGATCTGGGATGGAACCACAGCATTCTGAGACTGATTGCTTTGCTTCAGCAGGAACTCAAACAACTGAAGCTAATGGGCAGGCCCCCACTAAGGTGTTTTTGAATAAAAATATCTATTTGTTTATTTGTTCATTCATTCATACTCAGCGGTAGTACAGAAATCAGTGAATCGCTTTGAGTCAGTCAACCCACAATACAAAATACTGTTCTATCAGCAATAAGGTCTTGCTCAAGTACCTTATTTGTATTTCAGTTGTCTTGTTTCTAAATTGGACCAACAAGGTCAGTTTTATTTGAGAAGCAGAATGAAAACATACACATAAAGATATTTAGGTTATCTGTTTCTTCCTGGATATACTTTGATAGCTTGTGTTTTTCAAGAAATCTATCTATTTCACCTGTTATTGCACTGATAGGCATAACCTTCTTCATAACTTTCTCTTATTATATGGTAAGTGCATAGTCTGTAGCAATGTCATCATGTCCATTTCTGTAAGTGGTAATCTGTGCTCTTGTGCTTTTGTGCCAGCCTTGCCAGAGGCTCATCTGTGATGCTGATCTTCTCCAAGGACAAATTTCAGGATGTGTGCATTTCCTTTATTTCTTACATTTTATTAATTTACACATTTATTTATTTACTTGGTTCTGATTACTTTGGCTTGTACTTGTTATTCTTTTTGTAATGTATTAAGCTCGAAGCTGAGGTCACAGACAGATCTTTCTTCTCTGATAGAAACTTCGTTGCTGTAAATGTCCTTTCAACTATTGATTTAGATACTGACAACAAATTTTGATATTTTTTACTCGGTTAAAATACACTAAAATTGTCTTTTGGTTTGTTTTTTGACACAGAGTTATTTAGTTTCCAAGTATTTGAGGATTTTTCAAATATATTGTTAATTTTTTTAAATGTATTTAGTACAGGGTCTGCAGGGTCTACAGGGTCTCCCTACACAGATCGGACTCATAGTGACCCTTTTGCTTGCAGCTTCCCAAGTGCTGGGATTACAGGCGTACATCACCACAACCAGTCTCAATTGCTGTCTCAGAGCACCTAGGGGGCGGGTCTGAAACAGCAGGCCCGGGATTGAACCCCCAGCCCCTGCATCTGCCAAAGCAGGCACTTCAATCTGCTGAACTATCTGGCCGGCCCTCAAATATATTTTTGTTGTTAATGTTCAACTTAATTTCACATGAGCAGATAGTCTACTTCGTGGGACTTGAAACCTTTCAGCTCCATTGAGACTTGGTTTATGCCAAAGACTACAGTATGGTTGTTTGGGTGAAAGATCTGCTCTACTTTTAAAAGTGCTGCTGCTGCTCTTGACTATGTGATCTGTAAATGATGTGTCGACAGTGTTCTGTATACCAACTAATAAATTGTTCATGTTTTTAATACCTTTAATGATTTTTTGTGATCTACTTGCCATTGAATGGCACTGAAATCTCCAAGGATGGTTATGGATTTTCTTATTCTACAGTTCTATAATGTATTTTTAAGTTGTTATTGATTGAATAAATATTTAGGATTATTGTATCCTCTGGATAATTTGACGTATTCATTTATCAATATAAAGTTACTGTACACCCATAGCTATGGCAGCACAATTTGTCATGCCTAAATCTTAGAAACAACCCAAATGCCATCAACTTAGGAGTGGATAAAAAAGATGTGGTATTTTGTACAATGGAGTAGTATTCAGCTATAAAGAAAGATAAAGTTGAGGCCTTTATAGGTAAATGGGTACAACTGAAAGCTATACTCATAAGTGAAATAAATCAAACCCGCATATGTGGACATTGTATGGTCTCCCTAGGGAAAAGTAAATAAAAGTGAAAGAGTAAATAAAATCTGGAAGGTGCAATAGATTACTAAAAGGGAAAGAAACTGAGCAAAAGGAATACACAATTGGGATCAGGGAAAGGAGAAAAGAAACAAAAAAAAAAAGGAAGGAAATAAATAATGTATGTTAGTACAGAGGATAGCTAAGATGATTAAACTACTAATTTCTATCAGTATTCTGAAGGTAGAAATTAATGAACTTTCCACTTTGCCCAATTTTACATGCTTATTTCTGGATAGCTGAGCAACTCCGTGGAAGGCAACAAGGCGCAATGTAATGGCCACTGTTGAATGCCTGTCCTATTGAGTTCTTTTTATTCTTCTTTTGAAATTCAGTATTGTTTCTAATGTCTTATCTATTATTTTAATGTTTACTTTAAAAAACACTATTTTATCCCTGGTAAGTTTCTGTACTCTAAAATCTACTTCACTGACACTAATATACTCAGTTCAGCTTTAAAAAAAAATCATGCTAGCATCATCAGTTTCACTTCTTCTACTTTTATTTATGTATTTTTTTTAAACTAAGCTCCATGTGTTTTGCGCATTTTATTTTATTTTAATTTTTCTGTATTTAGCACAGGGCCTACAGAGTCTCACTACACAGATAAGACTCATAGTGATCCTCCTGTTTTTCAGCTTCCCAAGCAATGGGATTACAGGTGCACACCACCATGCCCAGTCTCAATCTCTGTCTCAACACACCCTGGAGGCAAGGCCAGCACAGCACTTGGGATCAAACCTTGGACCCTGTGACTGCAGGTGCTTTAGTCCACTGAGCTATCTGGCCAGCCCTTTTTTTGCTTTTAGTCTACTTATGTCTCTAGATTTAAAGTATATTTCTTGGAGACAGTGAATAATTTGTCTTGTCTTTTGTATAATCTGACACTATTAATCCTTTAACTTAGTAGATCTTAATATTAAAAAGTTATCTTGCTGTTCTTTCATTTGTTGTCCTTGTTCTTTCTTCTTTTGTTAAAATTGTCTGCTAGATTAAGATTTTCTATGATTTCATTTTACTTTGTATAATAGCTCTGAATTTGTATTATATTATTTTAGTAACTGCCTTGAAGTTTATAGTACATATTTTAATTCAGAATTTCAAGTGAGATTATACCTCTTCATATAGAATATACAAGTAATACAACATTTGATTGTTTCTTCCCCCAAATTTATGCTACACTGTATCATTGCTTTCATATATTATAAATCCCACCATATATTTTTGCCTTAAACAATCAGTTATCTTTTAGAGACTTAAGTAATAAGAGACAAAAGTATGTTTTAACTCATCAAGTTGCCACTTGTGACCCATCTCTTTCCTCTTCAGTACAGCCCTGGGTTCTCTTCTGGCATTTTCTTCCTCCTGCCTGATCAATTCTCTTCCATACTTCTGAGGTATGAATTATTGAAAAATATTCTTATGCACTTTAAAGGTAACCTGTCTTGTAGGAAGCATGTCTGTCACTCGTCAGCCGTCTCTCAGACTCTGTGTTTGCCACTGGAATGAGGTGATCGGTATGTGATTGTTTCTTGTGTTTCAAGTTTGTTGGGCTCCCTGGATCTGTGAGCTTAGAGTTTTCATCAAATTTGGAGAATTTTCAGCCAGCATTTTTTCTCCTGCAGCCTCTTCTCTGCCTTAGGGAGTCCATTTGCACATATATTTGAAGTTGTTCCTTTGCTTAGTATTCAGTGTTTTACAGTCCTTTCTCATTTGGATACTTTCATCATTATGCCTCTGGATACATTTATTTTGTTCCTCAGTGTCTGATATGCCACTAATTCCTTCCAGAGTCTTTTAAGTATGATTAGACCTGTTAGTTTTTCATGTCTAGTGTCCAATTAATCTGTATTTTAAAAATTATTCTCTGTCTCTACTTACTAAACTTCTGATTTCTTTTTTTATGTATTTGGTACAGGGTCTCACTATGCAGCTTGAACTTGTGGTGATGCTCCTGTCTTCAGCCTGCCCAGCACTGGGATTATAGGCATGCATCACTGCACCTGGACCTGGTGGGTGGCTCAGCACACCTGGGGGTGGGGCCAGCGCAGCATGTGGTACCAGGGATCAAACCCCCATCCCTGCACTTGCCTAACCAGGCACTTATCTCACTTAAACTTTGGACTTCTTGAGTACATGTTACATTAGAATAGCTGTGTCCACATCCTTGATACTGGCCCTGCTACCTGTATCATTTTTGAGCCAAGTGACTCATTTCTCTCCTCGACATGAGTCTTAGTATCCAGCTTATTTGCATAGTTGCTAAGCAAAGTCATTGTAATTTTAATTTGTTGATTACCAGATATTTTCAGATTCTTATAGATGTAATGTAGTTTTGCTCTGAGACATAGTCCAGTTGTGTGAAAATAGTTTTGATTCTTCCAGGTCTTATTTTCAGCTTTGTTAGTTAGAACCCAGGCCACATTTTACTGGAGGATAGTTTTGCACTCCTAAGGCAAAGTCTACTGAATCCACTTTCTAGTAGGCAAGGATTTATGAAAATGTCACCTTGAACAGTGGCAGCTGACATTGTTCCTGCCCACAAGTGCTCCTTGGGCTGTGTTCATCAGTGTTCTCATGGGGTTTCTTCTCCAAATTCAACTGGGTTCTTCACACATGTGACCAGTCAGTTGTCAACTGAAGACTCAGAAAGGACCTGGTGCAGCTCGCTCTCCTTGGTCTCTACCCCTGGGACTAGCTTCCCAGGCTCCCAGAAGTCCCTGCTCTGTTCTCTCTGTGTTCCCACCTGGATTCCATTTTTGCTGTACTGGCTGCAGACTTTCTCCAAGCAGCGTTGCAGTGATTAGTGACCTCATTTTATGCCTTCTCATCATTTGGGGATTGCTGCTTCTCATCACATGTCATTTCCTGAGCACTATATATTCATGGATTTTACAATTTTTAATTGTTTCAGCCATAATAGTTAACTAAATATTTCTTTTTCCATCTCGTTCAGAAGGGAAAGCTCTTGAGCTCTAGATGAAACTGGATTTTCATGTGCGGGGGAGATAGCTCAGTAGACTAAGCCCTGCCTAGCAAGCACAGAGTTCTGAGTTCAGTCCCAAGTACTGCAAAAACAAAACAAAAACTGGATTTTCCTGAAGACATTTCTATTAGGCTCAGGGAATAGCATCTCACTGGGAAGCTGCACATTTGGTCCCAAATCTGTGAAAAGCAACATTGAGAAGTTCCACTTCAGCTGGGTTTCCCCCTACTGATTTTATTGCATTGGAAATCCTTTCTCTCAAACCTTCCTCACTCTCATTTTTTGGACTCATCAGAGGTTATATTCTCTTTTGATCATAGTTTTGTGTTTATAACTCCAAAATCATATCAGAAAGAAAAAGGAACTCTTGACATGTTTCAACTAGTCCCTTGAGCTTCCCTCTATGTTACTTTACCAACTTAGATCCCAAATTTTCCCATTGTTTAACACACACACTCTCTCTCTCTCTCTCTCTCACACACACACACACACACACACACATGCACACTCACACACATACACACTCATATGCACTTACACCCACCAATAGTGTTCATTTCCTCAAGGATATGTTGCTACATGGACTTTTATGAGACATTTTCTCAGTGCATTTTTTAGCTATGATATCTTAAAAGTCAACATAACAACAAAGTTTCTGCAGAAAAATCACAAATAAAATTGACTCTGGCACTCTTGGAGCAGGTCTACATTCAAATCCACATCTGATCTTCTAGAGACCAGTGTTAGTCTGCTATGTTCTTTAAAATCCTGGTGAGAAGAGAGATTCATCCATTCAAGATCACTCATGTCTAACCTTCTTCCTGCCTCCATGTGGAAAGTCACAGGAGCAGGAGAATGAAGACTAATCTTTCTTTTTTATGTATTTAGTACAAGATCTACAGGGTCTCACTACACAGGTTGGACTCCTACTGATCATTCTTGTTTTTCAGCCCCCCAAGCACTGGGATTACAGGCAAGTGTCACCACACCCAGTCTCAATCTCTGTGTCAGCATGTCCCTGGGGTGGGGCCAATACAGCAGGATGGGGATCAGACCTCCGGTCCCTGCATCTGCCTAAATTGGCACTTTAATCTGCTAAGCTATCTGGCTGGCCCAAAGACTAATCATTTTTTAAGATTTGGCTGTATCTATTTAACTGGACTCTCTGTCTACCAGGAAATGTATTTATGCCATTTAGGACAATGGCTCATGGGGGATGGAGACCATGCATTTCTTTCCCTTCTTCTCAAACACTGATGTTGGGCCTGCAGCATGATTAGATGGAAAAGAGAAAGGGGTCCTCTAATCTACTAATAAGAGCACTCAGACTGCCATGTCTTTAGGATAAATGACATCTATGACTGACATGAGCTTCTCCCATCCTAGTGTACATATAGCTCTCAGCAACTCGCTGTTTTCCTTGAATAAAGTACTTTGCTGAGTTGGTTTCTATTTTCTTATCAGTTAGTAAAAAAGGAACACGACAATTGGATTCCTAAGAGCCTTTCCATCTCCAAAAAACTTAGATCATTTCTTTTTTGTGTAACAAATGAGCACAGTAACAAAACCCAGGTAACTTGGCAAAATGTAAGCTATTGACTTAATTCTTCACATTTTAGTGAGGCTAGCACATTTCTAAAATATTTCATTCATCAAGACACTGGAGATCATGAGACCATAAAATATCTCTCTAATAATAAATCAGCCTTAGGAATAAAGTCTAAGTTTTCTCCAAGTCTTCCATTCTTCATGAAATTAAATATTATTCCATAAAGTACAAATATATTATATTAAAGAAAATTAAGCTCAGAATTGAAAATATAAAGCTTTCCATCACTGCAGTTTATCCTATTGGAGTCTCAAATTCAACATTACATTAACATGGTTTATTGTATTTAATGATTTCAGTATCATTAAGGATAATAGTTCTCAAAAATCACTTAGCACTTGTTCTTGAAGTCTTTACAGAAAGATTTTGTTTATTTTCCTGTGTGAGTCCTCTCCAGAATTTTTAATCCAAGCATGATTTCTTTGACAACACAAATTATGGAAATTATTCTCACAGCCAGCCACTTACATCTTGGAGAAGATGAACAATGGTCTAATTAAGAATGCCATGGCACATTCCATCACTGATTAAGCAACTGTGGTGGAGTTATTTACACCTCTAGAAGCTGTGCAAAATTTTACACATTTGAAGCTGGCAGTAGAATCTTAAATTTACATGTAAAGAGATGCTACCGAAGTTTATTTTATTAATGTTATGAAATTTCTTTTTGTGAGATTTGAATTGTTTTTATTTATTAAGGGTGGTTACTTGTAAAAAGATAAATTTAGTTTCACTAAATAGAGTAGAAAGTTAAAAACTGTTTTGAGTGATATAAGACATAAGAAGTTAGTGTTTAAGTAAAAATGAGATATTTCTCTCTTTACACAACTCAGTCCTTCCTCCCCCTTTTCTCCCCCCCCCACCCATGGTATGGAGATAGAAAAAAGAGAAACATTCCAAACAAATGGGAATTGCTACAAAGTTCTGTGATCTCATTGACAATCTAAGGTCCCAACAGCATTTCATCTAGTAATAAAAAATTCAGGCTCCTTTAGCAACATGCTGTAAGACAAGACTCATAAGTAAAATTTTCAAACCAAGGGCTCCAATCTTCCAGATATAATCAAATCTGTCATACACCACCAGATGATACTGAACTATTCTTTAATTCTTGTCTTGGTGAGACACTAAAGCAAAATACTGATTTATCCAGTGTTTTTTGAAACCAGAATTCATCGTTTTGTTGTTTTTGCAACATACCGCCTCAGAATCACTAGGGAGAGCTGAAGCTAATGATTTTGGTCAGTGTGCTAAAATGTAGAGGTGACTTCCTTTGACAGCACAGAGGAAAATGGGCCTAGACACAGGGCCTCCTACTTCACAGCCAGCTCACTCACTGGCCAGCCCAATGCCTGGCTCTTCTGTAAGCTCTTCCTGGCTAGTGTCATTCAGCTTCCTCCTTTCATGGTCTTGGAAAATAAGATCAGTATCTGTTTTGACAGACAGGACCTGTCTGATGACCTCTTTAGTCATTGTTAGCTAAGTGGGGGGTGCTGGGGATGTATCTTTGAGCCTTCCCCCTACTAGGCAAGTACTTTACCACTAACCTCCATCCGCAGCCAACATTAGTTGAATCTTGATATATTTGACATATTTATCTTCACAATTTGAATGTTTTGGAGCATTCTCCCCATCAGAATTCTGAAGTCAGAGCCAGGGGATATAGCTCAGTGATATAAGCTCCTCTTTAGCAAGCACAAGGTTTTGAGTTCAATCCACACTACCCTCCCCCCCAAAAAAAGACTTCTCAATTCACTTGCTGAACAGCAAACACCTATAGTGTGTCAGGCACTGTTCCAGGCAGGAGGAGACAACAGCAAGTTATAGGAATGTTCTTCCAGCATTGACATTTTAACTAGAAAGAATAAAATAATAAATAATAATCTCAACATGTAAGCCAGGTGGCACATTGGGGAGGTGTCATTGCTGCAAGGAGGACAAAACAAAACATAGAAAAAGGGATCAGTAAAGCCAGTGGTGAAAGCAGCTCATAGAAAAGCAGGGACAGATGGAGGCCAGAATATTGCTTGGTTGTGGTTGGAGGCTGCATCAGTGAATACAGACAGTCCTTGCAAGACTTGCTCAGCTAGGCAGACAGTGTGGGTCCCTGGGCCAGGTGGTACTTCTGCAGGAGGGTCTTCCTGGAACACACTTAGCCTGAGGAAGTAACTCCTTTGTGCATGCAGCCATGCACGGTAAAGAATGCACAACTGTGCCAAGCGTATCTGTCAGATGAACGGCTTTACCTCATCTTGGAGGAGTGAATAAAGGGCAGTGACCCCTAAGTAAGGAAACGAGCTGCTGATGTTGAGCTTTTACTATCACGAACAAGCTATAGCAAGGGTGGAGATGCTGCTCTATCACATCAGAGAACTGAAGACATATCTATATTCCAGGGAAGAAGACCAGCAGTCTGTTCTCTTCATAGTCCTACCAGGTACCGCAGATACCATGTGAAGATGTTAACCACAAGTGCTAAAGATTCTTATACCTACTGAAACTCAATAGCCCCACACAGCCTTATATAAGCCTGAGAGTCCCCACTAGCTTCTATTATATGTAGCTAGGGTATACCACTATGCTTTGTTAAAATATGAAAATTCTTCCAACCCACTCTACACAAGCCTCTTTGATGCCTGCTCAGCACTCCACCCAGCTTCTCTGGCCTTCCTTAATATTTTCTGGGCTTCTTGTGTTCCAACAATGGAGGGGTTGACTTCACTAATTAGTGGGGGCCCCATGATGCAGTATCCAAGGATCTGAGTCCTAGATCTAGTGAGGACTAGGCATAATGTTACCTTTGGTTCTCACACTGCTGCCACAGCCCAGTGCCTGGCTGCTCCTTGTTTGAAAGTGTCCGTGCTTCATAGAAAATCATCAGTCATGGACAATGTTGCCATAGCTATTAAATTAATTCTTTCCAGTTGCGCCATTAGAATCAATCACTACAATATCTATTGGGCAGAGTGATACAGAAGGACCAGGGTGCCACACTAACTGAGTCCCTATCATGTGTAAAAAAACACAAGGGACAGAGTAAGAGTCTCATTCTTATGTATATACATAGGTAATAGTTTTTATGAGGATGAAAAGCAAACTGGTTACACATTTTGTAAGAATTTTGTAAGAATTTTTTTTCTAATTAACATGCTCTGCCCCTTTTATCTCAGTGCACAGATTCAGATGAAATTTAGTCATTGTTTTTCCCATGATCAAAACAGAATAATGAATGCATTTGTTGGTATGATATTTCAAATTCATTCAGGTGAAACTGAGCATCTCGCTGCAAAGCTGAATAAGTAAGGTCTTATTTTTTACTGCTCAGTAAGAACTAATGATACCTTGAACTGAGCAGACATGGAAGATGGCCTGCACTGGCCTGCCCAAATCAGCACACCGTGAGAGCACAAAGGGAGCAAGGCTAATAAGAAAGTAGGAAACTCATTGTTGAAACTGACCACTAATGTTTCCATAAGTGCCTATATAATGCTAAACAGAAGCTATTTCACCCCAGGGCTGCTGAGATTCCGAGCTCTGGGAGGGGACAATCTCACTGTCATCCTGCTGGCTGCACCCAGCCTAGCTCCAAGCTCTGCAAAGACCCCGTGTGCATGCCCACGCTGGAGCTATGCCATGTGGGGCACATTGACACCCTGTAACGTGCTAACTGCAAAGGAAGAAAGGACTGAAATGTCATGATTAGCATTCTCTAGTCACGTGACCACCCATTTTTGCCTCGACAAAAGTGTAGGCATCCAAGTGCAAGCACCATCTCTTGCACAGTTCTGCACAGATAGCAGTAAAATGGCAAATATACAGCAGCTACACAATATATGTTAATGAGCCAAAACTTGCAGGGTCTGTTTAATCCTCTAGCCCAGCCAATGTCCACATATGGCTGACATGCACTTGAAATGTGAGTAGTCCCAATTATAAAATAAATACCAGGGTTTCAAGCCTTCTCACACAACAATATAAAACATCTCAGTGATAATTCTTATATCGATAAGATTTTAAAGTGGTAATATATTGAATATATTGAGCAAAATGAAATATGTATTAATATTCATTTCAGCTGTTTCTTTTTGCTCTTTGATTATGAGAAATTTTTACATATATGGTTTGCATTTGTGACTCACATCAGATTTCTTGAGATAAAATTATTTTTCTTTGGTAACCATATGTGAGTCAGCACTGTGACAGTGGAGTGTAAAAATTTTACTGTCATTAGAACTGGCATAACACTTTTACCATGGCGTATAAAGAATATTTGCAGTACCATAACAGCTCTGAGTAAAGATTGCAAGAATAGCTGTTACACGTATTCACATTGACCTTAAAGGTAAATGGCTCTCAGTTATGGTCTTTTCTTTCTGTAGCTACCTTGATATATATTTAAAGTAGGCGTGCTTTGGAATTCCTTCTGAGAATGATTATGCAATAGAGGAAACTCAGATTCTCAGGAGCTGTGCAGATCCAAAGGTAAGGCTCTGGAGGAAACACACAGGCCTGTACATAGATGGATTCGGTGCTATGTGGGTGTCAAAATCCATCACAACCAGCTCTTCCCATGATTTTAAGATTGTTAAAATCAAGATATATATTTTAAGGATTTACTTTAAAATACTTGTAAATAATATAAAAAATATTAATCAACTAACTCTGCTTTGTGGAATAAAATTGCTATGAAATTAATTTTTCATTTGATCAAATTTTACCTTTTGATTAAGCCAAAAATAATATAATCTCAGTATAGCTGATTAAAATTCTTAAAAGAAGTGCTAACATTACTTGGGGTTATTTTGGACGTCAGTCTTAGCTTTTATTAATGTTATAATATATGCCATTCAAGAACATTTCCCTTATAATTTTAAGAATATTCCAGAAAATATCTCCCTTAAATATTTCAGTAAGCATTTTATGAACCATTTCAAATTACTACAGTCACCTGTGTTGTTAGAAGAATACCTCAAATGTTATTAATATCTTCTAATAAAAGCCTATTCTTTGATAAAAATTATATAACTATCTTTTATTTTACAAGAGATGCAACACATCAGCCTTTCTGAACTCATGTTTCTAATATAATATCCTGTAACAATTGCTGCACATCACAAAATAAGCCAATACTTTTTGAGGCCATCCTAATTATTAATTAATAATGGCATAGTTCCTAGACATGCATACTAGATGGAAATCATCTTCCAATATAGAAAATCTATAGGCATTTTTTTTTTGCAGAACCAGGGATTGAACTCAGGCCCTTGTGCTTGCCAGGGAAGCGCTTATTCCACTGCGCCATCTCCCTGGCCCCTATAGACACTGTTTTGAAAGAGTGGTATTTTCAGTGTAGTTGAGTAGTGAACAATTACATTATAACAGTTATTTAAATTTAATAACTTCTTAGAAGTTGTCCCTCTGGGAACAGAGAAAGGGCATGACTATATAGCAGTTTGCGTTTCTTCCCTTTACCTCTGATTTTCTTTCTTTCTCCCTTATTGAACACAAATCTAAAGGGCAATCCTATTTTGTTGTAACACTATCTAGAAAGGTGTGGAAGGTGGCCAATGACCTTTCTCCAAGCCAGCCCCCCACCTCCAGATCCATGGGACTCAGATTCTCCAGGTGACCTTCTGAACAGTGGACTTCTATTGCTTCTCTTAGATTTGACAGTGTTATTAGACATATCCTTGACATGATGTTTTAAAGGTATTTTTGAAGAAGGATCACATAGATATAATTTGATAAGAAATCATCAAGAAAGAAAACATTCTAGAAGCCAGATTTTTAAGTTTCTCCAATCTGCCACCAAATTCAACCACTTTTGTAACAAGTGTTTCTTTTTTATAAAGCTGCATATATTTTTGCAATAATAGCAGTTCCAAAGATTAATATGGACTCTACATAGCACAGACTATCTAAAGAAACTAGGCAGTTTTCATATTATATCACACATGAGAGGACTGTGGATGACAGCATTTCCACACTTCGTGTATTTGACAGAAAAGCCAGAATATTCGTTTTTGTTTTTGTTTTTTTTTCTCACTAACACTATGTACTAGCTATTCAGTTTGACTTAATAAATGTGAAATTTAGGAGTTCAAATATATTGAAATTCCAGATTATTGTAAATTCTCCTATCTTGTCATATGTTCAATAAAGTGAATTAAGGTGCCAGCCAAATAGTTCAGATTAAAGCTACAAGCAGGTGCAGGGGCTTGGGGATTTGAGCCCAGGGCCTGCCGTGTTGGCCTCAACCCGGGCGTGTTGAGAAGGTGATTGAGACTGGGTATGATGGCATGCGCCTATAATCCCAAACTTGGGAGGCTGAAAACAGGAGAATCACTACAAGTCTGACCCAGTAGTGAGACCCTGAATATTTTGTAGACTCTTCCCTAAATTACAGAAAAAAAAATAACAAAGTGAATTAGCTATAAATTTATTAAGGTCTGTCTTTTTCTCTTTCATTGAATTCAAGTATTTAGGTAATGTAGAGTAAGTTCAATGAGATTAGCCCAAAATGTATTTAATGTATAATGTTACCTTATGTGGAACTTAAATCAGAAAATATATTTGATTCTAAAATACACTTACATTTTTTATCATCTAGAAAAACCACTCATGGTCAGAAATGCTGTTCTCCTTTAAAATGTTACTTCCAGTTAATTTTCCCCTGGAAAATTGTAAGCTAATCAATTGGATAAACTGTAAAATAAAACAAAATTGTTATGTAGAAGTATGAACTAATCATAAGTCAAGATTCAGCTAGTCTGTATATAATTATATATGTAAAAACTCATATTTGCTGGTGGCTATGCACAAAGCCAAAGTACAAATTACAAATACACAGAAAAGAAACTCTGGAAATAGATACTGCACTCAGATTTTCACCGTGCCTATTTTTTTGAGCTCATGTAAAGTTATTAATATCAGTCGTGTACAAAACCTAAGAATTGACTATAATGTAGGTCATTGTGAGGTTGTCTTTTAAAAAACAGCAAAGAATGTGAGATCTTTGCAGGCTTCTTCAATGAATGCCTGCTTTTAGGAAGAAATTTAACTTACAAAGGAGAGAAGTATTGTTAGTTTGTCTCATTTTGCTTCTTACAAGTACATCATGATATGCACCTTTTGTCTACGTGAGGTTAAAAATTGACTGTCAACAAATATAAACATTTTTAAAAGTTAGTGTACAAGCAGTTGATAGAAGGCTGATGAGTGCTGAAACAAATACAAAGAAAAGTATAGGGGCAGGTGTTAACTGTTGAAGCAGAGGACAGGTAACTGAAGGGAGAGTTACTACTTGCATTCTTATCCTTTATTTTCTCTCTTTTTAACAATCTAAACTAATAAGCATTTTATTAGCAAGGGCTCATGTATTTATTTTTGACATTCACTGTAGAAATCTCTATTTGCCTTCTTTATCGTAGATGATACTATATTTAGCGGATAAGCGAGATTCACATTCATATTCCTTCCCGTGGCCTGCCGTCTACAGCACCTATTTATCCCAACCCGTCACATTTTGGAGGCCTGTCTGTGTTGTGCCTATTCTTTGTCAACACTTATCACAGCAACCCCTCTCCAGCAGCATTAGTTATGTGAATCTTTCTTCCAGAAGAGTCCTCAAGAAATGTTGATGAGTGTTCTGAGTTTTTAAGTTGTTCCTTTAGTGTATGAGACTTGGAAGGTTATTGTGTATACAAAATCTTTGCCTCATATTTTTCCCCTTGAATGATCTCGTTCTTTAAGGAAGCATTATCAGTCTGGGGGTTATAGCTCAGCGACATAAGCACCTGTCTGGCAAGCACAAGGTCCTGAGTTTGATCCCCGGTACTACAAAAAAAAAAAAAATATCAAAAAAGCTGATTAAAAATTTTATAAATCCATTGATAACTTTGGCTAGATTTTATTTTTGTTTTTAGCAAAGATCTACTAACTTTCCCTAGAATGTGGACCAGTGTTGGCTTTTTCAGGATTCCAATTTCCAAGAATATCAAATTGCATGCTCTTTAGCATGCAATTTTCAGTCATTTTAAAGAAATGGCTCATTGAGCCATAGTGTTTTAGTACATGCTTACTCTGTTACCTTTGGAGATACTTAAATGTTACGTCTATTTTTGCCTGTCTCTAATTGTCATTTCTCTAAATTCTTTTCCACACTTAATTAATTTTTGATTTTTAAAATTTTTCTCCCTTTCATTTCCTATTTCTCTTATAAACTATTATCTCTTGTAGTTATCCTTCCTTATATTCCTTCCAGCAGTTCTTTTTATTTTATTACATTATAAATCCTTTTGTGAATTTTATCACTTCATTTTTGAATTTTTATAACTGGTATATTTTAAAATGTCATCTGTCATTTAAAACTTATTTTTACCTTGTTTGGAAACACCCCTTTAGTTTTTCTTTTATTTCTGCAAACTCCTCTTATCTGTAAAAACATCATTTTGCACTTTATTCTCTTTTAAAAATAATCTTATAAAGGGTTTGACTATTATTTTTGTTTCTCTGAACTGTTAGACCGGAGGCATTGGTCAGGCCACCTTGCCACCATCACATTTCTCCAGCCCCCTCTTCTGTTGTCCCTCTTCTAAGTGAGTTTTAGAACAACCTCGAATCCCTGTGCTCTGCCTTCTCTGTCTTGCCCCCAGAAGCTCAGCTGGGCATGTGCTTCCTTTCTTTCATGTCCTCTGCTGCCCTGTCTCATGGCAGGGCTTGTACTAGGTCAGGGTCCTTCAGGCCATGTCTCAGGCTTTTTCCCTTCTTCACAAAGTGAGTGTGCACACCCTCTTTTAGTTCCGCATGCTGGCTGTATGCTGTCTGGCAACTGAGGGCACAGCTCTAACCTTGGGTCCGCGGCCAGTGCCCTTCACTGCATCCCCCAGCTGCCGCCCTCACACAGACCCAGGGGTCAGTGGCAGCTCCACCCTTCTGAGGACCCTGAGAAGACCTCAAGCACTGCTTTGTTGCAACTTTTATGTTAGAGGTTTGGGTTTACTTTCCTAGTTTCTTTATCATTTATTATGAGGCAGGAGGCAGAGGTGTAAATACTATAACCATGATTCTCCCCTTCTGTCTATAGATACTGACCCTCCTGCTAAAGCAGCAGTTAAGCAACATCAGGTCTGAATTTCTCTAAAATAAATGAAATCCAGCCTCCTCCTCTAAAGCAGAGTGGAGACCATAGCTGGGCAGAAGTCTTCGGTAAGACATCTCTGTCCTGGCAAAACCAAGAATCTTTAGGGGATCCTAATAACGGGAAGCAATTACTCACAATTATGTTGCCTTTCCTTTAAACTGTCAGAGTGACAACGTAAAGAAAACATAATACTTCCAGTCCGACCAGTCAGGGAATGGTGTGATCTTAAGGCCGACTGCCAAGAGCACAGGCCAGCTGTTACAAGATTTAATTAAAATGGCCTTGATAATTAGCACAACTTGTTTATGAATGTGAAAATATTTCTTATGTGAACATACTGGTCACCTTGTCAGTTATGAGGGGGAGAGGAGAAATCCTGTGACAGATGGAGTTGTCAACCAATTAGAGAAAAACAAACACATGGAATTGCTCTTGAACTATTCTACCTTCTTTGCCCCCTCATAAAAGCAATAAAAATAAAATAAAGCCAAATGTGAGTGTATCTCCCCAACCTGACTTCTGCGTGTTGTTTAACAAATGACAGGACAAAACGTTATGCTTTGTTTAAAGTTCGTTTTGGTTGCAGATCAGCAGAAATGAACCCAAGGCAGCTATACACTGAACTCTGCTGCAACAGTAGCTCCTGCATTGGCCTCACTGTCCTACTGTCTCATACCTTTGCCTCATGCCTCCTGGAAATCCTTCTTAATTTTGTCATATTTTCACTTTTATTTACTAAAGAATAACAAATCACCCAGATACTCTTTTTTTCTCCTTTCTTTCACTATGTTTCATTCAGAAAGGTCCATTGCTTACCAGGGATATTTTGCAATCCAAGTTTAGTATTATAACTGTCCTAAAAATGTCACATTGGGAAAGAAGAGCAGTTGCCTGCTCTTTATTGCCCAGCACCTTGAACAGTCCTGCCAACATCAGTCAACAGAATGTCTGCAATTAACTCTCCAAACCCATGCTGTTGTCACCTAAGGCTTCAGCACTCTCCTGCCTGCACCTCCCCCATGGCTTCCTGATTTAGGAATCTTACTGCCCTGCTTGTTCGCTCGGGCTTTTTCTGAGGATGCAATCCTCTGCTTTCCGTTCTCGTGGTACCTCCCTGGGCCTCTTTTTTCTGGCCAGAAGGACTGTGGTGGTGATCTTTTGCCTGGGCTCAGACTCCTGCTGTGTTCCAGGATCACACGTGACCTTGCTGATGCATAGAAGCTGCTTCAGAACTCAGTGCGGCCATGGCACACATCAGAACCTCACGGTCACAGCCACCTCCCAGGGCTGCTGCTACCAAGGCCCATCCGGAGTGGCTGACAGCATCCCATACATGATTCCCTAGAGAGGAACCCTAGGTAACCTTAGCGACTGGCATTTCTTCACTACCAACATTAAATCCCTTGTTTTAGTCTTTAACTTCTAGTTCCTAAATATCTCCTGAATAGATCTGCCCCTTGCCACCCCTGCAGGCCCTTAAAGGGTCTAGGGCCACTCTTCTGTAAGGTGTAATAAAATATACAGCAAATGTTAAAATTGAAAAATATGACAGTGATAGACATACCGCCATTACTGCCTCTCAAACTACATTCCCTTGTGTCAAACACATTTATCTCATCATTCCTGGCATGTTCTAAAGCAGTCCTGAAAGTCCTCTTTTGTGAACGTTTTTGCAAGGTATGATACATAGTGAAAGACTGGGGCAATGGATCAGTAGAATAAGCACTCGCCTGGGAAGCACAAAGGTCCTGACTTCAATGCCCAGTACTGCAAATAAATAAATAAATAAATAAATAAATAAATAAATAAATAAATAAATAAATAAATAAGTGAATTGTGTGGCCATCCAACAGAAAGGCAGACTCATTAAAAAAAAATATGGTGTGTCTTCCTCCACCTTATTCAGCACATCTGGCATTAGGCCACTACTAACTCTTTCCTAAAGTCAAAATGACCATGAAAGTTAAACATTTTGAATTGATTCCAAACATCAAGGCAGCAAGGGCAGCCCAACTAAAAGACATTCCTGAAAGGAGATACCAGAACTGCTTTAGGAAGTAGCAAGAACAAGGTGATGTGATAAGTGGTATGAAGCAAGAGGAAGCACTGTGAGGGGAATTGATAACGATGAGTCTTCAATTTAAACAGGGACCTTACTTTGGATCACACCCTGTCATGCAACTGCCTTCCACTGTAACAATTTGTCTCAGCCTCAATTCGGTCTCACCTAGTGAGTAGTTCACACAACAGTTTAATTGCTCATTCCTGAAACATAGATCCAATTTCTCAATTCATTGAGTAGCAGCTTTCCATTTCCTTCTGGATAAACTCAATTCCTGCATAAGTCGGATTCTTCTTAGAGTCTAGACTCATCTCTCATAGTTGCCCCAACTTCAGCATAAGCTCCCTGCAGCTCCCCAGTGAGGGCATCTCCTGGGGGTCATTCCACCTTCAGCTCCTGCTTCAGGAGAGGCAGCAGTGCTTCCTGAGCCCTCTTTCTGAGTTAAGGACCACTCCTTTGAGAAAACAAAATTTAATTTACTTCTTATAATTTCATCACAGTATCATAGCATCAATTTAAGTGCACCAAAGCATTTGAGTTTTTTCTGGATTTCTTTTCTCTTTTTTTGTATTTTTAGGGAAGGGTTCTACAGGGTGTTCAGGGTCTTACTACTAGACTGAACTCATAGTGATCCACTTGTTTACAGCCTCCCAAGAACTGGGATTACAGGCGTGCACCACCACACCCAATCTCAATTGCTATCTCAGTGTGTCCCGGGGAAGAGGAAGGGGGAATGAGGCACAGCAGGCACCTGCACCTTGAAAGCACTTTAATCAGCTGAGCTATTTGGCCAGCCCTGGTTTCTCACTTTTTAAGAACAGTTATATGCAGCCAACTTCTGGCTGTCTCCAGGTGGATAGTGCTCAGTGGGTTAGCAGGTGCTCTTTAAAACAAGGCAAACAATCATTTCTCAACCTTTTGGCTAAGATGAAGCATTAAACAAGGCAAACTTTGACCTGGCCTAGCTCAATGGTCCCTGTTCCTGGCCACAGGGACGGAAATGGATCCCAGACATTTGAAGGATGGTGAGCCCAGAAGCCCTCCAGCCTGCTTTAACTGTCAACAAACATCTGTTGAGCACCTACTATAAATGTTACAGACCAGACTGTGGGCCCTGTCTCCATGCCTCCCCTTTGTGGCTGTCACTGATGGCATCCTTGGTAATTTGGCCCAGGTGAGCATAGAGGCTACACTGTCAGTCAGGCCAGGCACTTAACCAGCAGAGTGGTGGCCAGGCCTCCCAGCTGTGACTTGGAGAGAAGGCATAGAGCTGTGACCAAAGCTGCCTCTCACCAGCACCAGTGTGTCCCAGGAAACACTGAAACCCAGCCGGTGGGCAGCGTGCCAATTTTAATTACTTGCTTCAGTGGCTCATCCATTATTGTATGTAATGGAATTAACTGTAGCACTGAACCCACACTTCTGTGGATTATTTGCTATTTTCTTCACATTTAAAAAAATCTGTGAGGCAAGTCTGAGATTTAGGAATAATGAAATTTCCTTAGATTTGTCCTGGGTCATGATTTGCTGATAATAAATTGACACTGCATCGGCTTCTTCAATTTCCGGCTTCTCTTTCTTTGAGTTTTTCATCCCCTCAAGAATGGGAAGGAGCACATTTTATTGTCAATCTCAAATCATTCTGGTTTCTTTTTCTTTTCATATTTGCCTTTATTTACTCAGAATTGCAATGCATCTACACCTTATTTTTAAGTAAATGAAAAGGTTGATGTGTTCAGTTAGCCCTACTGGCAACTTCCCTTTGCTTGAGCAGTTCTTGGGTGCCTAGTGTAAAAAACAAAACCAAAAAAAAAAAAAAAGCCACCTCTGCAATAAGGATAAAGATTTACTTGGAGCTTTTAAAACCACAATGGTTGGGCTCTATTTTCCTTTAGAACTTCAAGTTTCAGGCTTTGCCTTTGATTTTTGGAGAAAAGAACCAAATGGTGCCAGTACTGCAGTCCCATACAGGACTCGGAGGCAGGCCCGGGTAGGATCTCATGTGTAGCAAGGCCCTGGATGCACGTGCACATGGCTTGAGTTCACAGCTCACCCTGCCCTGCCAGTGCAGAGGGATGGCTGGCTTGGAGGGTGGTAGCAAAAAAACAAACAAACAACAAAAATACCAGCTCTGGTTTTCAATAGTCTGTTTGATAAAAGGAAATAAATAAAAATTTATCTTACTGAAAGCTTTGTGTAAGAGTACAGAAATTAGAAGCCAGAGGGGAAAATGTTGTATGTATATAACAAGTCAATGTCATTAGATTCAGACTAAAGTCAGTCTTTCGTACTTCTGGCATATTTGCATATTTCACACTAAGAAACTATGGCTAATTACAATGTAAGCTGCCATACTTGTGTTTTTATAGTGAGTGGAGTCTGTCTGATCACAGGCATCACTGAATATTATACATACCCTAAAATTATCCTGGTGCAGGTTAACTATTTCTGTTACTGTGATCTTTATAAATTTTTTCTTCTGTATTTTAGGGATGGGTCTACAGGTTGTTCAGGGTCTCACTTACTAGATGGGACTCCTAGTGATCCACCTTTTTATAGCCTCCCAAGAGCTGGGATGGCAGGTGAGCGCCACTATGTTCAGTCTCAATAGCTATCTCAGCATACCCTGGGGGCAGGCTGGCATGGGTGGCCCAGGGCATTGAATCCCTGGAACCCTGAGCCTGCTTGCAGGTGCTTTAATCTACTGAGTTACTTGGCTGGCCCATGATCTTTGCAATTATTAAGTCATTTTGATAGCACAACTTTGTAGAATGATTATTGACATTTAGAATTAACGAAACAGAGGCCGGGGAGATGGCTCAGTGGAATAAGTGCTTCCTTGGCAAGCGCAAAGTCTGAGTTCAATCCCTGGTTCTGCAAAATAAATAAATAAATAAATAAATAAATAAATAAATAAATAAATTTTAAAAACAAAGTTAATGAAATAATAAAATGTACAATGAGTGGGTGGCTGATAGGTTAGAAAACAAATGCAAAGAATAAGAGCCCTGCTGTCACTATTGTGTGGTGGCCTGAATGGGATGTTGGCAGAAAAACAGAAAAGGGTCCTTTTTGGTCACCTTTGGTTCTGCCAGCAGTGCCCCTCTCCTATAAGAATCTATTGACACACTGGTCTATGTTCTGTACTGGATGATCCGTTCTTTTGAATGAAGGAGAAGAGGTGTGCCCATCTTATACCAAGGATCTTAGTTTATGGCATATGGGAGCACTCAAAACATTTATTTAGTGACTAAATAAAGTGTTTCTTAGCCAGAAACCTCAGAGAGCAGAGTCACTAGGCACTAGGATGATTGAAAAGGCACTTTCCAGAGCTGGCAAGATAGCTCAGTGGTCTAAAGCAACTGCTTAGTAAAGCTTAGGACCACAGTTCAATCCCTGGCACCACATGCTATGCAAGCTGCAGCCTCAGGTGCACTGAGCCAGTGATGGAGTCTGGACAGCATGGTGGATGTCACAGGAGGATCACTACGAGGCTGAACTGTGTAGTGAACTGTACAAAAATAATAATAACAATAATAATAAAGGGGACCTGCCCATTAGTTCAGTTGTTTCAGTGCCAGCTTAAGCAAAACAGTCAGACTCAGGATGCTGTGGTTCAATCCCTAGATCCTCATGCCTTACCAGACCTGCACTTAAGGTATGCTGAACCAGATTTAAAAAAAAAAAAAAAAAATCCTTCAAAAGGCACTTTCCAGTCTTTCTGCCAGGTAGATTGTTGAAAGTATACCCAATCTGGAAGCCCAAATATCCATATGAATTTGTCTGTGTCTCATATGAATACGGGAGGGTCTGCAACAGCATTTCCCTGTACTACCTCATAAGGGAGCACTTAGCACCAGGTCAGGCCTTCTAGGTACATTTGAAAGTTGCTTGTCAGGGCTGGAGAGATAGTTCAGTGGCATAAGCCACTACCTGGCAAGCCCAAGGATCTGAGTTCCAACCCCAGCCCCTCACATAATGGGATCTCAGCCTGGATGCCAGGTTTCCCACATTGTGGCCCCAGAAATGGGTATGGTGGCACATGCCTGTAATCCCAGAGCTCAGGTGGTCGAGCCAGGAGGATCTCTTCAAGTTGGACACCAACTTGGGTGGGTACAGAAATGAGCACAAGGCCAGCCCAAACTGCATAATGAAACCCAGCTTAAAAAAAAAAGTTGCCTGTCTTCTAAGCACCAATGGTGAATTTGGTTGAAAAGTCACATAGCTGGAGGTTGAGAAATTTATTTTTTGTCTGGCTGGTAATAGCGTGTGACTCTGGTTGCATCTATTTGTTTCATAGAAATTCTGCTTGCAGGCATCTGCATTTATCGGAGGCTTGCAGAACATATTTTTCTCAAGGTTCATCTGACTGCTTGTGTTTTTTTCACCTTTTACTACTGAGCAGATCTAATTTCTGTACAGTATCACGTTCATTGCATTCAAAATTGTACCACATTTAATGATGCAAGTAAACTGGGAAGTACCGGCTAAAATCTTAAAATATCTGTCTCTTAAAAAATTATTATTTCAAAATTTCAACAGAATTTCTAGAGCTTATTTTAAGTCTGTTTTGTCTGTTATGGGAGCATTTTCAAGGTTATTGTCGGTGTACATTTTTAGCTTCAAATGAACGACAGAAATCCAGGAGGAAGGGAGAAGAGAAAGCACTGCAGTCACACACAGAAGTGTCCAGTCACTGTCGCTCTATCAGCTGCAGGGTCACACCTAACCATGAAAGGCCCTGCAGGGGTGGCAGTGAAACTCAAAATGAAGTGGAAATATGTTTTGTAGATATCCATGCACTTTCTGTCCTGTTGTAATAAGCCAGTACAACAAACAAAATCATCCACAACTGAAAGAAGTCTGTCTTAGAAGGTTGTCTATTGTAGTTCTGTGTCTGAATGTCTGAGGCTCATGAGAATCTTTTCCACTTTTGGGGGGGTGATTTATTTATTTATTTATTCATTCATTTATTTATTTTTAATGGTACTAGGGATTGAACTCAGGACCTTGCACTTGCCAGGCAAGTGCTTTTTTTTTTTTTTTTTTTGGTTTTAATACTACTTTTAAACTTAAAGACTGACTTATCAAAATATGAAATCATATTTTGCTGGTGTCTAATCCACAGCCTGGAAGGATTAGATTTTATTTTGCACCTCTATTGGTGAGTAGAAGGCAATATCAAATCCAACTTCTGATATTCCCCCATTTCATAGGATCACACAGCCTTGAGGAGGTAGCTCATGTCCACAAGGGTCAGTTTTAGTGCCTTTAAATCCAACATTAATAGATTGGTTAATGAGTAATATTGATCCCATACAAATGACACTTTAAGTAACTGATACCAACCAGAACTGCCCCCTCCCCCAGAGCTGCTATTACACATTTACACATCACCAGGAACAATGATATCCAACATTTAGTTTCTATGCTTACTGAAGATTCTAATTTTAATAATTTGGGGTGTCATGTAATGACATGATTAATGTTTTAATCTGCTAAATCCATTTGCTCCAATTTGCTGATCTATTAAAATTAGTTGCTAATCCTAACGTATATGCAAAACTGAAGGCCAAGTTTACCAAAGCATTCAGTTACTTTGTTCAGTCTTCTCTATTCTTTGCGTGGGCTCTGTGTGAGAACTGTGGGCGAATGCTGGAGGAATTTCATGCTGCTCTTGCTTTCCATCATGCCTGGCCTTATAAAAGAGTTGCACTGTGACTGTAAACCTCCGTGACTCTCACAACGGTGGCACTCTGGGAACTGTGAGGCTGCATATCGTGGGTCATAACACAGAACTCTGGAATGGAGTAAGATCTGATAGACCTAATAATCTGTGCCTTGTTTGGTACATTTTGTGAACTGAAAGTGCAGGAAACTAAATGAAATCAAAAGTCCCTTTCAGTTGAAAAAAGAACAAGGAGCCTAAATAAGTTAGGATTGATGAGTGGGCAATTCAATCACTTTCTGCCTTTGGGCTAGTCATTTTACCCTAAATGGGATTCTAGTTTTCACTTGTGAATCAAAAGGAGTTTGAGATGAAGGATTTAAAGTCACACAAAATGACTTGTTATCCCAGATGACTAAATCCATGAAGTCTGAAACCATGCTTGCTTGATATATTTTGAAGAAAATTCCAGAAAAATGCACTGCAATAGATGTTTGCTACACACAGGGAGTGAATTAACTAAAGAATAATTCATTCATTCATTTATTTTTTTTTCATCCATCCATTTATTAAACCATCCATCCATTCTCTTCTGTGTGACAACTCCAGTGCCCTGCTAAATTGCATATCAAATATAAAGCTGACACAAAGACAGACAGGTCTAATTACAAGGTGGACTATAAGCCACTTCTTGGGGGAGCACCTAATAATGATGGAAATAGACATTTCACAAGTGCAAACCATGTAACCCTCTTCATTCCACCTATTCTCTTCTTGCTTTGGAGATCCCATTATGGCGCATAATACTTGGGAAGTAAGAAAGAAGGGGAGAGAAGCATTTGGAATGAGCCTTAGTGTTTCAGCTCCCTAGTCCCTTCCTTTCTTTTCAGTGGCCATCACCTGTGTATAAAAGCTTAGAAGGCCTCTTCCATGGGGTACCAAGGTCTAGAATGAACTCCATGTTCCCCAATTCTTTATTCCTACATACTACATAGTTGCACTCATAGGTTATCTCACCAGGCCATTGGGGGGGGGCCTCTGCCCTTCTATCTGCTTTTGGGGTTGCCATGGTCAGAGTTTGTCTTCTTAGCACTGGCAGTCTTTGATGACTATTTCTGAAGACTCTGCTGGATGCCATCCTATGCCTGACTTGGAGCTGTCACCTTCAGTCTCTGCTAGACTCAAAACTTTCTTGGCCTATGTCCTGAGAAACAAAATACAAAGCCAACTGCTTCCTATGCCATAACACTCAGTCACTCCAGTCCTTTGCCTCAGTCTTTTCCAATTGTGTACATGTGACACACACAGGTACACAATTGAGTACACATACACAGCTTTACCCTAATGGGAGGACCTGGATTTATTACTGACCACTTGGGCTTTGCCCTCCCTCTGTCTTGCCCCTGCATCCCCTTCCTACTGAGGAGACATTTCTTCCTGCTTCTATATTCCAACTAGAAAGGCAATGAGAGAAGTAATCCATATTACTGAGTTGGTAAATATTTGGGTACATACTTAATCATTGCTCATATAATTAGAATATAATATGCTTAATGCTATTATATTAAAGTGGCACTAATAATGATTAGTATGTACCAGGCAGTGTTCTAGATGGTTTACATGGATTAACTAATTGTGTTATTTGCAACAGACAGCTGAAGTATTTACTGTTATCATCCCCATATTAATGAGAAACCTAATGTGACTTCCCAAGGTCATATAACTGATTTGCCACACAGACAAGTGAAGGATTTGGACTCATGTTCCAAAATCTACACTCTTTAACTATTATCTCAGTAAGATGCAGCATTTGTAAGACTTCCTAAACAATAAAGAGATAAACATCACAATGATAAAGCACTCCAGGCACACAAGATAAATTTAGCAAAGAATAAGATATAAGATATACAGTGTAACTAGGACTTAGAATATGAAAGTGAAATGTCAGAGCATGAAGCTGAGCAGGAAACGTGAAGAAACAAATCTGCCTGGGTCAGGGGCTTAGGGCCCACCGTGCCTCCAGGGAGTGAAGGACCTACTGCAGTGGAGAGACAGAAACTTCTAGAACACTCTAGATGCAGGCATTGGGCAGCACCCTGGAGAATGAGCAAGAGAGGAAAGGGGTGGCGCTGGAGGTCCTGAAGAGCCTGCTCCCTGAGTAAGTCATTCACCAAATGGGAGGTGTTTCAAAATTTAGTGAAGAAACAGAATATAACTAAATCCATAACCTGGATAAATTCCCTAGGGAGAGGTACCTGCAAAGTGTACCATCAGGGAACAGGGCTCTGTTCTTCCTGGAGAAGACAGGAGAAGGTGTCTGAGCTGGGTACCAAGGCACACCCAGGGGACCTGGGAACATTTGAAATGGACTTGGAAGTTTTATAACTATCATGAAGCATGCAATTAATAAATTATGGATTCCAGGCACCTATCATATTATAAATTCTTATTAAAAACAAAATATATGGTTTTGATTTTTTTGCATCTAAGGGATTTTAGCTGATCATGTTTACTGTGCAATGGAAGTGATATTTAACAACCATCTACTTTAGAGGATTTTACTTGGAACCTAAAAATGATCTATTTGTTTGCTAAAATGTCACAGGGGCAGGCAATACTGGGAATCAGAGGTAAGCAGAGCACTACTCTGTCCTCATGAAGCAAGCAAACCTAACTTCAGATAGCTTTTCACAGCCAGAATATGATGATTTAGCTACATATTTAGGAGTCTTGTAAAATAATAGTAAAAGGCAGTATGCAAGAGATGCAAGAAATTGAGGGCTAAAACTAACAGAAGAGCAGAGATCACCCTAAACAGACACCAGACTTTCTCTGGCAGATGTGTGAGAGGCAAGGCTGACAGACAGAGTAGACAACAGCATCGCTGACCTGCACCAAGAACCATGGTGATGGCCCTTTTGTTCTGTGTGGGCTTGAATTTTCTCTATAATCTTCTTTACACTCAAGGAAATACACTGAAGAGTAGGAAATTTAGTATTTCTTATAGCAAATAAAACATAGCAAGATTTTAAAAGCTTGGCTTTCAGATGATCACTTTAATAGTTGTTCCCAAAATTGTAACTTCATATACCAATGTTATTTTTTTCTATGAGTGTGTAAAACTCTAAAATACCAAATAATGTGATACTCAATATTATGTTTGCTGTGAAAGAAGCACACACAGATGCATGGCCATTAAACTCTGGTACAAGAGATCCCACAAGATAAGTAATATTTTTTCCACTAAAATTAGAAAATGTCTTCATTGTTAAATATGATACCAGTAAATTTTATAGTGTTGGGCTGAGTGTGGTGCTGCATGCCTATAATCCCAGAACTCAGGAGGTTGAGGCAAGAGGATCACTGTGAGTTCAAGGCCAACCTGGGCTACAAAGTGAGTCAAGGCCAGCCTGAACTGCATAGCAAAGCCCTGTCTCAAAAACAGACACAAAAATATTTTCAGTGCTATTCATCCAGGTTATATACATATCCATTGTCATTTTATATACATAAACTTATTTGTACTTGAAACACACTTGACAAAGTACAATGTTATTGTAATAAAGATGAAATAATCTGCATTGTGTGTTTTTATTCCCTAGATTTACCTTCTCTCCTGCAAACCCAAATGGGTGGCCTCATTTTCTTAAACATATTGTGAACTATTTCAAAGTCTCCTGAATCCCTCCCTGGCAGATTCTGCTGTTTGCCCACCTTACCCTGCAAGCTTTCAGTGTTTTGTGTTCCTTGTCCTTCACAAATGGTTTCTGTCCTCAAGTTGCTTAAAGTAGAATGACAGAAGCACCAAGAAACTTTAAGAGAATGCTTCACACCAAATAAAGGAGTTGTTTATTTTCTGCACAACAGTATGTATATAACAAACACACAGAGCTAAAGTGATAGTTGCAGTTTATGAAGAGGAGACTTTATAACAGAAACAGCAAAGAGTTCCTCGGCAACTGTCTTATAGTGTGCATTTGTCGGTGGTCTTTGTTACCCCAGCACAGTTCTGAGCTCTCCTATGCATTAGCTCCCAATGGTCCCTACGATGATAGGGCAGTGACAGCACCTGCTTTACAGTTGTGGAAGCTGAGGCATGTGAGAACGTTGGTGACAATCACTGCCTGTGCTGAGAGCAGAGAGGGGCCCCTGAACCCAGTGCCTGTCTCCTTCCTTCTGTCCTTCCTTCCTGGGAAGCCACAGTACATGGCCTACATGTGCAAAAGCAACGCTGGGCTAGTGGGCCTGCCTACTAGTCACTAAGTGGACCCCCATCACAGTGGTCCTCATTACGTGTCCACAGTGGTTCCTCTGTTTGTCCCACCTCTTCGAGATGATCCACCCACCAGAATTGCCTGTCTTTTCTCTTTACCTCACCCAGCTGGACTCTCAGTTCTTAGAGAGAAGCAATTAGGTGACCGAATTACAGTCACAGTATAAGACAGAAAGAGCATATAATTTGAAATATGCTTCAAAAAAAAAAACCCAATAAAAGCTTAATTGACAGATTAATAAAGATGTTCTTAACCAAAGGGCCTTCTGAAGTACCATCCCTGACCATGCCTCCTCCCTGGGTTGCACAGATCCTTCCAGGACCAGCTCCAAGGACAGTGTTCTCACACCTGAAAGTTCTAACCCCCACATCAGCAGGACAGGGCTGAGGGACTGAGGAGGCAGATAGGCCTTTGTAAGTGCTAATAGTAGTCTCTCTTCATGAGATAGCTCAAGTTCCTTTGTAAGCTTCTTTATCCCGTTGATGTTTTAAAAGCTTTTCTATTACCACAAATGAAAGGATGTCATGACTTTTTTCCCCACAATTTATGTAACTGATTCCATATTATCTGTTACATTTGTATATTTACATATAGTTAGAATTTTCATCCTCTGGTAGGTTAGTTGAATGTTAGATCCGTACTTCATTTTGGTATAAAGGTTAGAGGCACCCTGCTGCTCTGCAGCATTTCCTTCATGCTCTCTCTGGTCTCCTGCAATCACCTGTTTTGCTGAGGATAATCCTTGAAGCGTCTCTCCAGGATCTCCTCTCTATGCATTTGCACAGAGACCTTCACACAGTGACACTGCTATCTGCCATGGCAGTCCTGGCTCTGTTCCAAAGCCCTAAGTGTAAGTCTTAAATCTTTTAGTCACATCCACCAAGAGTTCTTGTAGTCTACACCTCACGTGGACCGTGTAGCCTGTATTGCCTGCCACACTCTCTGACAGTACCAACCTTCGTTTTACCTGAACCAGGTGTTGGAAACCTAGCTGTGATGCATACGCCGTTGTGTTTGTCATACTCTGTATCCAGGTGATGTCACAGCTCTGAAAGTCATCTCCATTATCTTGTTGCCTGCACATCCTTCTGTCATTTTAGCCCTGCCTTCTGGGTCAGTACCACAGATCAGGCCCCTGTGGCTTTGTACTTTAATTTTTACTGTGATCTGTAAGTTACAACTCTCTTCTCAATGTTCACCCATGGTTTCTAATATTCCTGAGTAACCCTATAACCCAACTAGTTTTAGATGTGCTTGGTGAGCAACTCCTCTGGTATTTTTCTTTTTTCTTTTTTTGGAGATTGGAGAGCGAATTATCATCACTTAGCACATGCTGACTCATTTCTCCCCTATGAGAATTCCAGGAAACAGTTGTCATTTTTCAAATGATGAACTAAGACCTGCGGGCTCAAGACGTTTCCACTGGTCACAAAATTTGAAACTGGTGGACCTCGCTACATGCGTGAACCCACGTGTCTCCCGTCCCACACACAGGCTTCTCGCCACAAAAACGGGACACCAGAGACAGATTCTTCCAAGAAACTTTATATAAAACTGTGAACTCCAGGACATAAGTGTCTCAGTCACTTTCTCATGGCTGGGACACAATACTCAACACCCACAACTTAGAGAAATTGTTTATTTGGGCTAACAATTGCATTCCTTAGTTGACCAGGTGCAAGGCATAGGCAGAAGGAGGGGAACAGCGATGCAAAACGGCTTGTGTCATGGCTGCCAGGAAGCAGAGAGCAAAAGGCAGAGCCAGGAAGGGAGCTGCACCCTGCCCGGTCACACCCGCAGGGGCCAGCCTCTTCCAAACAGGCCCACCTCCCAACAGCAAGTCAGCTATGTCACCCGTGATTCAGTCACCTTCTAAAAGTCCCACTTCTGAGTGCAGAAGGCCTGTGGGGGACATTCTTGACCTGAGCCCCCACAACAAATCCTGCTCTTCTCATGTTCTTTCCCTACCTCTCCTCCCCACTGAGTATCTTCATCGCTCCAGATGTAATTCTCACAGCTCTGCAGTACGTTTTGCACATTGGTTTCCTAAGTCAAATTTTATTAAGAAATGTAAGAACTCTTGTGACTACAGAACTTAATTGGAACTAATTTCTGCAAAATCATATGTTGATGTGAAAGATAGACAGTACCATTAGCAGCATGAGAATTTTTCTTAAGCTTGCCTCGTGCCATTGGCTTCCCCTGAATTAATCCTTGCTTAGTCTCTTTAATTCTCCTTGCTTGTTGAGTACATTAAAGTTGTAAGTCTATTGTCTAATTCGGGGAGAGGTTTTGTAAAATAATTCTATGCTTTATAAATAATACCAGTGGTAAAAGTCACAGGTAGTCTGTTTCTGTTTCGATTTCTAAAACTCTGCCAAAACCTCCCTATCACACATTTCCTGCTTGCTCATTTTGTAAAAAGTAGTTATTTCAGAATATAATTATTCCTCTATACTCCTGTACAAATTATACTATTTTTAATGTTAAACAAAAATGTTGTAAAGGAAAGAGAAACCTTAAAGAAGTATTTTAATACACATTTTGTTCTTTTGTATCCTTCCCTGATTAAAACAAATGCTATTTTTAAAGTTTTAAGCAAGTCTTTCAATGTTATGGCAAATGTTCAAGATTGGAAATATTCAAAGCTATAGCACATGGGACTATTCCTTTTCTATTTTTTATACTTGAAAGTATCATTCACTGACTGCTACAGTTAGGAACATACAGCTCCTGGATAATAAAGGTTAAGTGTGCATAAATTCTAGATTTACTTACAACTGACCTTTATCTGCCTTGTTAGCATTTTTGACAGAAATTTAAAACAAGGTTACTCCATAAAATAACTTGATTTGCCATTCCTGAGTCCAGCTTTGTTATTCAGAAATTAATACCATCCAGCTAGACAGTCATCACTATTTGTAACAAAGCAACAAGCCATCTAGAGAGTGAGTAAATTTGGGCAGAATTACCATGTTTGTAAGTTCCTATTCTCCGTCCATGAACTTGATCAATACAAGACTGCTCTTTTTCTGCTCTTACTAAGGGTTTTTATAAATGGGGATTTATTTACTCTTTGGCCATTTAACTAATTTTATTGTGATTCAATTCTCAATATATTTTTAGTTTCTATAATGATTTTTCTGTCTGATCAACAGTAATTCAAAGTATTTTTAAACTTCCAAATATGTAAAGATGAGAAGTCTGGCTACCTGTTAGTTCATGTTGTATTTTCTTTAAGTCTCTTTAGAAAACTTGAAATATGATTATTTAGAATTTGTTGAGACAATTTCATGTCTTAGTATATATTTAGCTTCTAAAATATACCATCTAGGCTTGTAAAGAATATGTTGAATCAAGGTCCTCAGTAGCACCACAAAGTAATTTTGCTTTTTTCACGTTGTGAAGTTGACATAGGGTCTCACTGTGCAGCTCAGACTCATAGTAATCCTCCTGTTTTCAGCCTCCCCAGAGCTGGGGTAACAGGCGTGCACTACCACATCCAGACTTCATTGCCGGCTCAATGTGCCCTGGGGATAGGGCTGGCAAGGCATGCAGGACTTGTTTGTTCGTTTTTGACATAGAGTTTCATTATGCAATTTAGACTGGCCTTGAACTCACTTTGTAGCCCAGGCTGGCCTCAAACTCACAGTGATGCTCCTCTCTCAGCCTCCTAAGTGCTGGTATTAGAGGCATGTGCCACCAGGCCTGGCCACCAAGTAAATTTATACCTAAAGTTTAAATTTTATGAGAAAAATGCACAGAATAATATTTTTTTAAATCTGGGAAAGTAATATGAAGATGACAAATCTGCTAGACACTAAAATCTATTAAATGGTTTTGATAATTATCAAAATAGTGTGGGTGAATGAACTAAAACAGCAGGCCAAGGAGAGGCATAGAAAGTCAAGAAGCAGGGTTGTGCAATACGAGCTAATCACCTGTGTATGTCATGCAGACTTGCACTTTGACTGCTGGGTCCCAATGTACCTGGAAAAAATGTTTCACACCTCTCACTAGGAAGAGTTACAGATGTATTAATGACCTATGTAAAAAAGCATAAAAGCACTCATATAGATACTAAAAAGTTTTCTTTTGTAATTGTTCCTACTCTGTATGCCACAACACTGGAGGAGGCACATTCTAACAATGGCTCTATATGCAGAACCTATTTTTTAAAAAACTACTAAATTCAAAATATTTTTAAAAATCTGTATAGCAAAATAAAATGTGAAACATACAGATAAAAGAATTCCTTTAAGGACTCCCTAAAATAAATAAATTCTTTTTTATTTATTTATTTATTTATTTATTGAAATACAAATGTCAATCAGACAGTTTCAAGACACCTTAACCATACAGATTCGATAAATTGATACATTGCAAACTGTTTTCATAATGTTTTGGTATTGTACAAGGTGCATACATGATATTATATTTACAGATATTATTTTAGCAGATATCTCTTATCAGTGAATTAAGAGTGTAGCTGCTTACTTATCTTATTTTTTATACCTGAATTATATCAAAAATTCAATAATTATTTTCCTAGTGGATGACCGTAGTACTAGAAG